>QFFA01005019.1:0-32257 GCA_003316565.1 Russula foetens | reverse complement strand
CAAGATTGAGCGTCATAGACTTAATCTTTGCGTAAGTAAACGGAATTGGAACAAATTACATAAGGCGGAAAATGAACGAAAGGTGAATCAGTGGGTTCTAGTTATTCGATCCACATGATGTTCTCTTATGTAACGAACCGGTTGAGACGAGACGGAACAGGTGAGTAAGCAAAAAGAGAAAGAGTCATGATACGGTAAAGTAGGTAAGTGGGAGAGAAAAAGAGACTTGACATAAGTAAGTCTAAATTAAAAATGGGTGTATCGCAAGGGTGAAGACAGGGGTTAGTCAAGGATGTACTTGTAAGAAATAACCGAGATGTTACAAGTAATCGTAAATATATAACACAACCTTATAAGGAATAACCGAGACGTTATAAGGGGGTTATGTGAGAAAGTGTGGGCGATAGGAAAGGGTGGTGTACGAAATAATAAATAAAATACTGCTAGACGCGGCTAGTCCGAATATTATTACGTACACACAAGAGCGGATTGGAAAGGAAGTCTGGAAAGGGGAAAGCGAAAGGTAGCGAGGTAAGTAAAGGCGACGAATGCTTGTCTGCGTCTACTTACAAAGGCGGACTGGAAGATCCGGTTCTGTATGCGCTCACTTGTAGAAGCGCACTACCTTCTTGCTCTTGGTAGGGCAGTTCTTCCTTATGTGGCCAATCTTGCGGCACTTGTGACACTTCTTTCCGGAGTTGTTCTTCCGCTCGGTCCGAGCTGGACCGGAGCTATCCTTGCGGATGGCCTTGATGGTATAAGCAGAAGGTGCTTCGGATCGCGTGGGTTTACGTACTGTTACCGCGGAAGTGGGCGGGCCGAGACTGAGGTGAGCTGACATGCTCGGGTCGATCTGGGTATTGCTACCCAAGTAAGTCACGTGGCCTTTGAAAGGGCTGACGGCGTTGAAAAATGATGCGTATGCCTTGGGGTTGTCATCAAATTCTTCGGCGTGGGCGATCAGGCGACCTAGAACGTTGGCGTTCTCTAGGAAGTCGAGTGCCTGGATGGACTTCTCTAGGTGATACTGGGCTTTGTCAGTAAAGGCCTTGATTTTGCCTTCAAGGGCGTGGCGCGCGTCGTCATGATATCGGTAATTGATGATGCTGGCCTTGAGCTCGCGGGGGCAGTGTTTATTGATGATATAATTGACGATGGCAGTGAACGGTTCGCCGGTGCGGAGGGCGGCTATCTGGTTGGCGGTAAGCGTCGGGGTGCGGTAATCGACTGGAGATGGCCGAAGGGAACGGGTGATGACAGGGTAATTCCTGCCGTAAGTACCAGAGATCTGGGGGTTAGCCGGATCCATGCTGTACTTGATGTAAGGGGCGACTAATTGATGCCCGGGGAGGTTCGGATCTGCGATCAGGAACCTGTAGTAGTCTAAGTTACCGAATTGGTTATACTGCCAATCGGCTCCTGGATCTACTCCGCTGAATGATCGGTGCGGAGGGCGCATGTCATTGCCTTCTAGTGGAGATGGTGGCGGTGATGGCCAATCTTCATCTTCGTATGCGACCTTTACGCCTGCAGGGATTTCTCCTTCTTCTTCTTCGTATTCTCCGTCGGCGTCGGAGTCGCCGGTCCATTCTGCGCGTTTGAGAGGGGGTGTCGGAAGGCGTGGAAAGTCGTCCACTGTGTAGGGTTTGGCAGATGGGTGATCCCATCCATTTGGCTGTGGGAGCGGTCCCCATCGCTTGTCGATCTGGCCCCAGCCGTCATTGGCTGTAGTGATATGTAATGTTTGTTCAGTGATCTTCATTAGATCCTTCACGTATGGAAGTTCCTCACTTTGCGCCATTGCAAAGGCGGTGATTTGTTTAGTATGCTCAGCGTTCTCCTTGATTAGTTCATCAATAGGAGGGAGGAGGAAATCTTGATCTTGATCAAGGTCTTGTGCTTCCATGTGAAAGAGGAGGGGCGAGGACATGTGCTGAGGTGTCGAGGCAATGCTACTCACGTCCATGTCAATCGGACTAGTCGGTGCATTGGCCTGGGTGCTTGATGCAGGAGAGGGAAGCGAGCCAACGGCGGAAGCGACTTCGGAGAGGATGCGGAGCATTGTGAGGGTGAGGAAGAGGAAAGTGTAAAGAAGAATTGTAAAGGGTAGCTGGAGTAGGAATGTTGGATACGCAGTGAGGAGTGTAGGTTGATGAGGACTTATGGTCAGAACCGTAGGTCTTTTATACTTGAGGATCTATGCCTTGGAGCGTAAATATTCCTTTAGGAGTTCTGGTGCATGTAAGTCTTCTGCGTTGATCCAACTGTCTTCCGATGCTGAGTAACCCTTCCATCGGATCAAATATTGCTTCTTCTTGCTTCTTCCTTTGCTGCGATCATTAATAATCTCTTGTACTTCGTATTCTTCTTCTCCATCAATCAATTCTGGCGGTGGTTGTGGATACGCTGTTCCATAAGCTTCTGTTTCATGGTACGGAATCAGAAGATCCACATGAAATACATCATGTATCTGCATTGATGGTGGAAGTTTGATGCGATATGCGACAGGTGAAACTTGTTTGAGGATGGTAAATGGTCCATATCTCCTTGGTGAAAGTTTCTTTGACGGTGTTCTGATTTTGAGGTTGCGTGTATCTAACCATACTTTGTTACCTGGTACAAATGATCTAGGGGGTACTATGGGTTTGATGTGTTTCTGTAACAATTTCTGTGCTTCTGATCTGGTTTCTGATAGTTCTAAGAGTCTCTGATGTGCGCTGGGAATTGAGTCATCAGGGATAGATAGATTTGCGGTTGGATTGATTCCTGTAATCAATTGATGTGGAGTGTACTTGGTATTCTCGTGTTTCCATGAGTTATGAGCGAACTCTGCGATAGGTAGTAGTGTACTCCAATTATCTTGTCTTCCGTTGACAAATTCTCTAAGATAGTTTTCTATCCAAAGATTCATTCTTTCAGTTTGTCCATCGGTACGAGGGTGGAATGCTGAACTAATGTTCTGTTGGATGTTCGTTGCTTTGCACACTGCTTTAGCAAAGTGACTTGTAAATCTTGGATCACGATCTGATATGATTCTTCTGGGTATTCCAAATAATGGGAATAGGTGTTTGAGGTAGAGGATGGCAACGCCTTGTCCATCGATTGTTTTGTTACAAGGGATGAATTTAGCTGCTTTGGAGCATCCTTGGTCTACAATCGTAAGAATTGAATCATATTTGTTTGAGGGTGGTAGATCGGTGATGAGATCCATTGATACATATTGGAATGGTCCCTGTTCCACGGGTGTATCAAAATGATAGAGTGGTGCGCGTTTCATGTTGGTGATTACTTTGGTTTCTTGACATGTTGCGCATCCCTTAACATAGGATTCTACGAATTTGCGTAATCTTGGTCCTTCGTATCGGCGTTTGACTAAGTTCCAAGTGTTTGAAATTCCTGGATGGCCACCGACTGGTGAGTCATGGATTTCTTGTAGAACTTTGCATCGTGTTTCAGGGTTATCTTCAAGATAAATCTTGCGGACTAAGATTTGTTGCGGTAGATTACTTGATAAAAATAGATGATCTGGTAAAAGTGTGACGTTTTCATTAATATTTACTCCCCCTTCAAAGTCCTTTCTTCGACTTAGAAGGTCAGCAATAGTATTACTTTTGCCAGGGAAGTGTTCTAGTTCGAAGTTGTAATCTTGTAATAATTCGTACCATCGGGCTTGACGGGCGGTAATCTTTTGTGGAGATTTGAAATACTTTAGGTTATTGTGATCGGATCTGATTAGGAAACGTTGCTGTGCGCCTAATAGAAGATGACAGAATGCTCGGAGCGCCGAAACAATTGCCAATAGTTCTCGATCGTATATGTCGTAATTCTTCTCTGCGGGTAATAAAGATTTTGAATAGTAAGCGATTGGATGACGTCCATCAGAAAAATCTTGAGATATAGTAGCGCCTAGTGCGAATGCTGATGCATCTGTATCAACAATGTATCGCTTTGTAGGGTCTGGATTTCTGAGGACTGGGTATGAAGTGAATCTTTCCTTTAGCGTATTAAATGCTGTGTTTTGATCATCGCCCCAATTCCACTGAACTGATTTCCTAGTTAGTTCATGGAGTGGGCGTGCGATTTGGGAGTAGTTGGCGATAAAATCTTTGTAATAATTTCCAAAACCAAGGAATGAACGTAATTCCTTGACTGTGGTAGGAATGGGCCAATCAGTAATTCCTTGTACTTTGATTGGGTCCATTTTGACTTGTCCATTTCCGACTACAACGCCTAAGTATTCTACTTCGCGTTTGTGGAAATGACATTTCTCTGGGTGGAGGAATAGATCGTTGGCTTCTAGAATTGAAAGTACTCTTGTAACCATTTCTATGTGGTCGTCGAGATCGTCGCTTTCGGTGATAATGAGTATATCATCCATATAGATGAGTACCCTTCCTGCTGCGATTTCTTCTCTGAATAGTACGTCCATCATAGTTTGAAAGGTTGCTGGAGAGTTGGTGAGGCCAAAGAACATAACCATACATTCAAATAAACCTCTGTTGGTTTTGAATGCGGTCTTCCATTGATCACCATCTTTGATGCGTATGTTATTATATCCCCAACGGATATCTAACTTAGTAAACCATTTCTTGTTGATAAGTTGAAGGATGAGTTCTTTGATGAGCGGTAAAGGATAGGTGTTCCTAACGGTAAACTCATTGAGTCTTCTATAGTCTTGTACTGGGCGTAGCTTTCCATTCTTCTTCTTTATGAAGAAAAAGGGTGAAGCATAAGGACTATTTGAACGGCGGATGTATCCTTTGCATAGATGTTCATCAATAAACTTGTCTAGTTCTTCTTGTTGTCCGACTGCTAGTGGGTAGATATTACAGTCTAAACTTTGTGGTGCATCTGGTAATAATTCTATGGCATGGTCCCATGGTCGAGATTCGGGGAATCTTTGTGATTCTTCATCACTAAAGACTCGTCCAAATTGATGGTAAACTTGAGGGACTTGTTCTTGCCAGGTGCGTTTGGTTGGATCTTGCGCTTTAATAGCTAGTTCTGTCGCAGTAGTAGTGCGGTTTAACATAGTAATGTTGCGTTCATTTCTAGGGATGAATTCATAATCTTGTTCTTCAGGTGTTTCTTCTTCTAGTTCCGGATTATAATCGTGTAGATAAAACCTCTGCTGCTCTAATGTCCATAGACCTGCGTCAGAAGTAAATGCGTATGTGTCTCCTTGGATTGATCCTTCCATCCAATTAATCTCTGGATTAAATGCAGCGAAGAAGGGCATTCCTAGAAGCATAGCATCACTTCCTAGGTTCGCAATAAGGAAACATAGTGATATAGTTTCATTATTGTAGCGGATCTTTAGATTGGTTGCATGCGTCATTGGTCCAATACTATTTCTAGTACCGTCTACATTGCGTACTATCTTGGGTTTTGATAGTTCGTAAGCCGGAATCTTGAAGCGGTTAATTATTAAAGGACTGATAAAATTGTCCGTTGCGCCACTATCTAGTAGTGCGTCGATTGATTTCTTTAAAATGGAGGATTTGATTAGAATGGGAACTTTAACTTGACGTTCTTTCGGAATGAATACAGCCTCTGGAAACATTGCCCTCAACATGGCTGTGTGCGAAGGGCTTTCTAAAAATTTATTCCGAGGTTTTGCATTTCTTTAACCCATTGTTCTCGCTGTCCTTCATCAAATTTAGATGCGCGTGCAGCAATAGTAGGGATATCTTCATTATCACTGTCTGGTTCTTGGTCTTCCTTTACTTCTTCTATGCGCGCGGTTCTTGCATAAGTTTGAGAAGGGTGACCGAATTTAGTTGATTTAGTGAATGTACGCTTTTTGGGCTGATTATATTTGCACGTCGTGGTTCTCCAATTTTGCGAAGGTTTAGATTGATATGAGGGTCTAAACTGCGATGCGGAGGTTTTGCGCATAGGGCATTCCTTCGACATATGCCCAATTCTGCTACAGTTAAAACATCTTCCTTCTTGGCGATGTTTTCGCTTGTCTTCATCAGTGTACACTTTGTTAATTTGAGAGCATGCACGATTAATTTGAGTGAACACTGGAGTGTCTACGTCCATCGGGACTGTTTCATCATTTGGATGACGTCTAGATCTATGTCCATTATGAGATCCAAATTGCCATTTGAAATGTGTGCGGTTTGGGTAAAGCATAGTTTGTCTAAAGGCGTTCTTCTTGATTTCTTTGCGTGCGGCTGTTTCCCATCCTTCTATAGTATTAGGAATATTGTTACTATAGAGGATTGCTTCGAGGATTTTAGGATTAAGGCCTTGTGCGAATAAATGCATTGTTCCTTTGGCTGTGCGGTCATAACCTGCGTCTCTGACTAGATGTGAAAAGGTGGAAATGTAGGTATCTACATCGTCTTTATACATCTTGAGTGCCATTAGTTTCTGGTGTGCGGACTGCTCTTTAGCGGTGTCAGTAAATGCGTTAGTAAATGCGGTATTGAATTCGTTCCATAGACTGTCATCGTTTCTGGGTACAGGATTCACAGCCCTGTCAACTTTGTCTCGCAGTATGGTGAGTTGATCATGAGCCCAATCATCAACGCTAGGTCCTCTTATGAGCGATATGAGGTACACTGTGCGAAGGTAAGGACTGGTCATGATTTCGTGGTTCTCATTAAGTGACTTGAAGAGATTAAATTGACGTATGAAGGTTTGTGAATTCTTTCTGTTTCCATTGAATATTGCGGGTGGTTCTCCTCTGAATCTGTCGGTTGCTTGTTGTTGTGCCATTATTACTGGAGGTACAACTGGTGCGGGTTGTTGTATTACTGGGAATGGAACTGGTGGATGTTGTGCAACTGGTGTTACTTGTTGCGATACTTCTGGTGTTAATGGAGGTGGAGGAGGTACGTTGAGACCTGCTTCTACTGCTTCTTCAATAAGTTGTAAGTAAGCTGGTTCTTGAGGTGCGTAAGGGTTCTCTGGTTCTCTGTCTTCTAGCGATAAGACGTGTTGGAACTGAGAGGTAAGGACTTCTGAGGTTGATTCAGTGACTGCTGTATAATAATCCTCTGGATCTACGTCTTCGTAGTGCGGATTTGGTGCTGTTATAAATGGAGAGAGTTCTTCTGACTCTAATGTGTCTGTTCGTTGTCTTGGTACTGTTAATGATGATGGTCCTGCTGTGGACGGTCCTGCGATAGGAGGTAATTCTGCTGGAATATAATCTGGGTGTCCTGAATCTGATATTCTCCAATAGCCTGTGCCTTGAGAATTTCTTTCGATGCGATCTTCTTTAGTTGTCCAAGTGAATTCTTCGTGCGGTGGACTTCCTCTGGTAATATAATACCAATCGTTGTTTAAAAATTCGACTGGTCTGTCTGTCTGTCGTTCTTCGTCCCAAAGGTAATAACCTGGATAATCTGCTTGATGTAGCCACTTGATTTGGCCTAATACGTATTTGGGTAGGTTGGGACTGGGTCTGAGATATGCTTGTACGAAATCGTCTGGTTCGTCTGCGTCCACAAATGGTCTTTCTAAATAAGCCGTTGTGACGGATAGGAGGCCTTCAGTATAGAGGACCTCGATCTGGTAAAGTAGTGCTGAAAAGCTATGTGTTTGAAGGATTTCTTTCCTTAATCGGTGTATGCACTGGAGTGCTGATATGCGTTGCGCTTCTGTTCGCGTAATTGCTTTAGATAAGATCTGTTAGTCTCGATTTGGTAATAGTGCTTGCTTATGCGTAGGAGAGCTTGTCCTGTGATTTGATAAGATAAGATAGGCTTCTGGGCGTCGAAGTTCTTGTTACGTAAATGATCAAAGGTATGCGCGTCTTTGATAAGATCTGATAGATTGACTTGGTTTGATTGATTGCTGCTATTATAAGGAGAGCCTTCCTTCGTGTCTTGGTATAAGACTTGGTCTGATGTTACGCCTGGACTTAGCGTAAGGTAATCGCTCGCCTTGAGCCGATTACTAAGCGTTTAGAGAATATAAGAGTAGTGCAAGTAACGTCTGCACAAAGCTAACTCAATACGGAGCTAGATCGTTTATCAGACTCTAAAGCTTATGCTTAGAGCGAAAGTGGAAAGTAGGAAGGCTTAGGGAACTGGGTATTCGCCCTAAGGAGTTTAAGGTCCTAGATTCACAAGAAGAGACCAAGTCTGAAGTCTTAAGGACGTTCAGAGAGGCCTTATATACATGAGCTACATGATTATGTACGCTACTGGCTAAGTAATGGTCTGTAAGCCGTAGTAATGTGTTTGTAAGTACTCAGTAAGCTGATGTATAAGAATCTGAAGAGATTACTGTCCGCAGTTAAGAAATGAGCAACGCGTGAGTCGACGAGTACAAAGTATGAGTCGACATGACTAGGGAAAGAGCGTGTGAAAGCTAATTACTAAAATAGGTAAAAAGGCTTTGTAAGTCATAACTGCGCGTTCAGTAAGCGAGTGCTAAATATCTAGATAACAACAATGTTCAGTATGTATCATGTGACGAAATCAGGTGATCAACAACGTGATAAACACATGATCTGATAGTACAAATAATAAACGAGTTATTTAAGTCGCGGAAACGGATAAGTAAAGATAAGTCGAAAGGGTCGTAACAAAAGCAGTCCAGGGGGTTGCCTTTGAGGTGTATGTGTCCCATCCCCTGGAGGGCATTCATGGTCATGGGGTCATCCCCTGTTCCTCCCGGCATTCCTGGTGCTTGGGGAGGTCTGTTGGTGGGGGAGGATTGGCGTCGGTCGTCGTCATCCTCATCATCATTGTCGTCATCCAGTAGTCCTTGTCCAAACCCCGGTTGCATCCCTGTCGTGCGCGCCTGGAATTGCGCAAACAATTCACTGCTGGGTAGCAAAGGGGTTGGCATAGGCATTGGTTCAATCATCTTGGGGACCAAAGTGACTTGGATGGGGGCTATGTGTGATGTTTCGGGAGGGGCAACAGAAGGGGGGCGTGTGATCGGTTCTCCTGAAGCTCGGAGTTGTGCGTAGTCGATCCCGTTTAGTGGGGCATTGATAAGAGAGAGTGTCGGTCTGGCGAGGCGGTGTGCTTCCCACTCGGTGTTTCGCCTGCGGATTTCAAACCAGACTCCATAGATGTTGGAGACTGCAATCCTTGCTCCATTCAGGGTGGCGTAGTAGCCAGTCCACGGGACTGGTGTGGTCCCTAGTATGCAAAATTTGGTATTGACGGCATATTCTGTCAGGACCGTGTCCTTCTGCTCCGGCAGTGCAAGGAAGGGGAGGCGGAGTCCTCCCAGCGCGGCTGGGGTCGGCACATCACGGAGTGCTCTGAGGCGCCAGTCAGTGGGGGCTTTTCCTTTGCCCTTGTGGGTTGAGGGGTTCGGTGTCGATGTCATGGTTCGTTTGGTTTTCAGTTTCGGTGAAGCTCATATAAGCTTGTTCTATTGTCACGGTCAGATCACCGTGTCAGAACAAGTCATTGTTCAGGGTCTATTTACGGAGTCCTTTCGTAAGACAGTCACAGGGTCCGTTATCGTGGGCTACAGCCAGGGAGATGTATTGGCAGAACCGGTAGTTGGGTTTGACGTCTGCAGCAGCGGGCATGGACAAGCGAGGGCCTGGAAATGGCACGAGCGAGTACTTATTGCGACTCGAAGACAATGGATGATTCGCTAAGTGACGATTGAGGTCGTCCTTAGATTCCTGAAGGGGTCGCTCACTCGGAGAAGGGACGAAACGTCTGAATTCCACAAGAGAACGAGCTTAGAGCTCGTCCTATGAAACACATGTATTTATATACATGGGGCCTCATAGTAAGCATGAGGTGAACGAGTCAGAGATAAGAGACATGCACGCAGCGCATGGCCGACGAGTCAGAGATAAGGGACGTAAGTACAAAACGTGCAAACAACATGTTGGGGCGAAGCAAGACACGAGAGCGATCATAGGGAAGGGAATTGGAACGGTAGGTGAAAGTAAACGTAAAGGGGGAGCGAGTCGTGACATTTCACCTCCTCCTACGGGGTTATCCCTTTGAAACCCTTTTTTTTAGTAGTAAGGTTTCTTCAAATTGTTCAAATAAAAGAAGTGTTTTATTAACTTTGAACAAAAACAAGTGTCGCAAATAAGTGAAGAAAGAACTTTTGCAGGAATTTCTCATCTTGCAGACCTAAGAGAACAAGTCCATCTCACTCACTGGAGTGAGATTAATTTCATCACACAAACCCTCCTGGACTTTTTACCTTTTGGTCGAGCCCTAGCTCCCACTAGGTTTTATAATCTCGTCGATTTCCATCTCCCAACTCTAGTGAACCTTGCTAGAGAAACTCGCATCTACTGGGCAGTCAATCCCACTCAAACCGTTGACCAAACTCTTGTTAACTCCATTACCCTTTCCACTGACGAGACCTTCTTTTGGCATTATTACATACCAGCCAAAACCCAGAAAATCACACAAGCCATCCTCCAGGGAAATCGAATTTGATTTCTTTTCCAATTTCACCTCTCGGAAACCGAAATCAAGCTTGACTTCAACAAGATCCGCTTACAGACTACCCAATTGGGCACCGAACTCGTTGGTACCTTGGGAAAAGAATATACCTATAAGTGGTCAGATCAACTTTGGAGTGCTACTAGACTAAACTCTGAAGTAGCCCTCGTCGATCCCATTGCCTTCTATTACCTGATTGCTGTACCCAATGCTTGGGGTCACGAAGAAGAATATGAACGATACCTTGCTAGTATTCTCTTGATATGTGACGACTTCGAAATCAATGCCAATTATTGGAACTTAGTGGATAGTACTGAGGTGGACACTATAGAAGCAGTTATTGCTAAACTAGAAGATCTTATTGCAGACCTACCAGCCTCCTCACCCCAATCCTCTACTGCAGAATACCTTGCCACTAGAGCCCTTACTCCCCCATCCTTTGACTTTTGTGGTTGCAGCATAGACCTTTGCCATTGTATACTTTATTGACCAGAAACTCCCCCCACTCTACCCTACATTGAACTTTGGCATCCTAGGGATTCTAAAGAGCCAATCCCAGGCTTACATTATAACAGAATAGGATAAACTGGACCTCATCAACTTTATCCTAATCCTAGTCCTATACCTCATCATTTTTATCATTGGATCTAGACTTTATTTTCTAGAAGAAGCTGTACTCAAAAGACTACATCAAGTCATTGAGATACGAACAAACTGGTGACATCCTCCTACAGATCTACCTGCAGAGGACGTCGTGCAAATCGAAACCACGAGAGAGAACAATCAGCCCCAGCAGTCCCAGTCATAGATTGCAGGAACAATCCATTCCTACTCAGACGTTCTAGAGACCAAGATCCATCCCCACCAGTTACATCCCGGATCCCCCAGATCTAGTTACCTGTACCGGACTTAGATGAGCCCGTCTTCCCCACATTAAACAACCCACCTCCAGTACCAGCCCCAGTGCCTTCCCCACTAATAAACATATATAGCTGATCCAGTTCAGAAACCCCAGAGACCAACAATCATGTCTCACAGGTCTCTCTCCCTGAGCAAACCTACATAGCCCTACAAATCCCTACCCAGACCAAAGCTGAAAGCCGGGCCCTCCTAAACCACTGTAATTTCCTACTTGGACATCACCCTCGAGTAGAATCCAATCACCATCTTGATGCCCTCCTCTGAATCTGCCCAATGCCTGGAATATTTCAAGGATTAATTTGGAAGTACAAAGTCGTTATTACTAGACAACATATGAGAAGAATACCATGTCATCGTACAAGATCAATACGACCCGAATCATGTTGTACTATGAGCCGCCTACTCAGTTCACTTTAACTGGGATAATACTGGCTACAGACTCACCTATATATGAGCAACGATTGGGAAGATCTTAAAGCAGATTACCCAACCCGAATCCAACCTACTCCTGAAGACCATGCCCATGTCTATGCTTGCTTTAAAGACTGGTTTATCACCCTATACGAGACAGAACGGATCATCTTTGCCTGGTGGAATAATCAAGTCATCTACAGCTGACCAGGGCAACCTTGGAGATCCAATTACACCAACAAACTTATCGAGGGAAAAGAATTCATCCTTTCCTACCCATACCTAGAACAACTCAGCGAACTTAACCCCCATAAAGGAACTGCTCTCTTTGACAGAAAGGCAGTCAAGTGGTCCAACAAGCACAATTATTGGCAGTATCTTAACAATTATTCGGTCGATTTTAGCAAATCGCAACATCTGTCAGCAGACTTCACGCCAGAACCGGACTTGGACGATGAAGCAGAAGTTATAGCAGTACTCGAAAGGACCGAGTCTACAATCACAGCAGCTGCAGAATGATTATAGGAACTTTGCAAACCTAGCCGCACTGGTTCCCCTGCACCTGTCGCGAACTTACTACTTTCAAAAGTAGCGGTGGGGAGCGATGGAGTACTTGTATTGGAGGTAACTGACCCAAAGACAGAAGAGCGAGATGGAGAGGCAGAGGACGGCGACTTGTAATACTGTTGCACCCCTAGATACGATATGGCTGAGCTAAGCCCCCTACTACTGGTACAGTCACGGTTGTCACAATTAAGTTTGGCACTTTTTAAAGTACCAACATAATCTTATTTTGAGCCCTCTGCGGGCAATTTTTGTGTGCGAGGAGGGGACAAAACAGCTGTGTATTCAAAGTATCTAGGTTGAAACACTTGTATCTACTGTAATGCTACTGCCATTGTCCACACGACGCCACTTGTTTTGAAGATTTGCCATTCTGAGGCTTGCCTCATCCACAGGATTTATACATCTTACTGACACATGAGGCATGTCAATGAATTTGGGGGCACCACTCGTCCAGCACCACTGTGACGGAGCATAGCACACAAATAGCACGACGCGACACATGCATGACCACTCCACGTGACCTCACCAAATTGAAGCACCGACCCAAAACTCAAAATTTCAGCGTGACATTCATCCCTGGACTCAAAAGAAGGGAAACATTCAAAACTCAATCATTTTGCTCAAAAAAAAGATGAGTGGGTTCGTGTCTGTGTCAAGCTTTATATGGAAGTAAGACAGAACATTTATTTTCATTGGTTGTGCGTCCATGTCTCTTTGTATTGGTACTAGGTGGCTTAGCTCAGCTGTATCATATCTAGGGGTGCAACAGTAAGCGAATCTGGAGGTGAGGCTCCAGAGTGGACAGTAGGGGGTAGACAAGAGAATAGTCTGGGGACTATTCACTACAATTCACAGGTCTTATATACTAATACAGGATGGTCTGTGTGCAGCCTTTAGGGCCGGCACCAGTACAGGTGACAGGTGTAATCTATCCATATATGGTACACGGTCAGGAGAGTCTATGGAGAGGCTATCAGATCTTATTGGGGATTTGGGGAAATCCAAGATCTGCTGAGGTTTCCGATATGGGATGTACTCTGGAGAGGCTATGGGGAATCCCCTGGGAAATCCCAAGATCTGATCGGAGATTCCCATTGTCTTGGTAAGTGTCCTTTGGCTTAGTAATCTTGATGACCTTCCAGGTATTAGTCAATGGCTTAGTAACTCGTCCAAAGCGGATGGGATCACGTGCTCTCTGATTATATGATCGGCCTGGGTCATGTGACAGGTCATGTGACCTGGAAGGTGGGGAGAGACCACATGACCAGTCAGGTGATACTTTCCCAGGGTCACATGACCCTAAGTTCAACTTGGTTACTTGGCTATAACTTGGCTTTAGGGGCAGATCTAGTGGACTTAGGGGCATTGTTCTCGATCCCCTCTTAAGGGCGTGTGTTCCAGGGTTATGCGTGGAGGTCACAAACGCAGCCAAAGGCCGCGATCATGATAGCACCCACATCTTTTTCCATCCGAGAAGCAAGTCTATTTCCTACTCAAACCAAGTCTCCTGCCCAGGAAATCACCCAGACAGCCACACCACCAGCATCCAAGGGAAAGCAACCTATCACATGGGGCACAAGAGCCACTTCATCCTCCACAGTTCCTCGAACCACAGCCACTAGTTCCTCTATACATGCACCACATACTATGTCCGCATTCGCTAGTTCTTCGTGAACACCAGTGCCCAGTCAACTATCCAAGGTCCCTACTCCATCACCAGTTCGACCACCGATACCGGTCTTTGTACCAGCACCACAACCACTACCAGGCAGAAACCCACCTACTCCACCACCCATGGCACAACAGGAACAACAGCAGCAGCAGGCTAATGCCCCACCACGTCCAATTGGGACACCCCCAGAACCCTTCGATGGGTCAGCATCGAAGGCACAATCCTTTTGGCATGCCCTAGACAATTACCATGCCCTAAATGAGGACACTTTTACCACTGTTGCCAAAAGAGTAGCATCAGCCCTTGGCTACTTTAAGATTGGGACTTGCACCAGAGATTGGGCTGCTAAACATATAGAAGCAGCCCTGCGAGCTAACCCTCGAGATTGGGGAACTTGGGCCCAATTTAAAGATGACTTCAAGGCCCAGTTCATTCCTCCACAACTCAAAGTGGAGGCTATTAGCAAAATGCACGGAACTGCAATGGGAAACCAGGATTTCAACTCCTGGAATCAAGAATGGAGCATGTATGCAGCGGATGCTGATGTAGATGAAACATCCAAAATGTTCACTTTCAGGAAAAACCTGAATCAAGGATTGAACCAGAAGCTCCTTAATGTCACCCCCCAACCCGACACACTGGCCACTCTTGTAGATAAAACATGAGAAATTGATAAAAATTGGCAAGTGTTCAGAGGAGGATCAAGCCACCCATCCTGAGGATCATTCAATCGGCAGGGCCAAGGCACATTGATCCACGAACTATCTATTGGTCCTGACAGAACCACCACAGAGATTGCGGCAAATACTACTTGAGGCCATAGCCACGGATGCGGCCCTATCTGCAGAGGACATGGATGCCTCACACCTGAAGAAAGGGCTCGCCGCCTTAAAGAAAATCATTGCCTCTACTGCAACGAAGAAGGACATTTCACGGCTCAATGTACCAAGCTGCCGAACTGTCATCCTAACCCTCCGGTCCGTCAATTAGAGACCGTTAATAAAAATCAAGTACCCCAAGGTGACCTAGTGGAGTCAATGTCTGGACTCCAAGTCGCATCTATGCAAACCTCTGATATAGTCGATATAGAAATCGACTCTGCATCTTTTTAGATTCCTCTCCTGCCGCATCGTCAGTGAGAGTGTCGGGAACTTACTACTTTTTAGTGCAAGCAGTAAGGGGCGATGGAGTACTTGAGTTGGAGGTGACTGATCCAGAGGATGAGGAGTGACAGTGAACAACAGAGAACAGCGAGGTGGACAATGTGCAAGTGGAGGAAAGGCTCCAGTATGAACAGTGAGGGTAGACAAGAGAATAGTCTGGGGACTATTCGCTACATTTCACAGGTCTTATATACTAATACAGGGTGGTCTGTGCGCAGCCTTTAGGGCTGGCACCAGTACAGGTGACAGGTATAATCTATCCATATATGGTATACAGTCAGGAGAGTCTATCTATGGAGAGGCTATCAGATCTTATCAGGGATTCCCTTTGTCTTGGTAAGCGTCCTTGGGCTTGGTAATCATGATGACCTTCTAGGTATCGGTCAATGGCTTAGTAACTCGTCCAAAGCGGATGGAATCACATGCTCTCTGATCATGTGATCGGTCTGGGTCATGTGACAGGTCACATGACCTGGAAAGTGGGGAGAGATCACGTGACCGGTCAGGTGATACTTTCCCAGGGTCATGTGACCCTAAGTTCAACTTGGTCACTTGGCTATAACTTGGCTTTAGGGGCAGAACAGGTGGACTTAGGGGCATCGTTCTCGATCCCCTCTTAAGGGCGTGTGTTCCAGGAGTGTGCATGGAGGTCATGAATGTGGCCAAAGGCCGCAATCGCAACAGAGAGATATACCACTTCCCCAATACTGTACTATCAATACTGTCACTTTGGGTCAGATGGTTTCTGCAAAACCCCTTGTAAATGTACGTATGATTTGGAATACATGCATACCTTCTATTCGCATCCCAGTCTGAATCGTATGTAAGGGGAAGCAAATCGATGCTCACACACTTCTCGATAGTGGCACTGAAGGTCTCTTCTGCAATTCCGCCTTTGTTGTCAAACACAAGCTACCACTTTACAAGCTTACCTCCCTAGTGTATCCAAGAAATGTTGATGGAACCATCAACTCCCAAGGCGCGATAAACTACATTGTGCAACTACAGATGAATATGGGTCTGCGACATATGGAACAACTCCAGTTTTTTGTCACCAACACAGGAAATCACGACATGCTACTAGGCACGGATTGGTTAAAAAAACACAATCCTAATATTAACTAGGCAAAGAATGCGCTCAGTCTAGACCATTGCCCACTGCAATGCTATAAGGACAACAGTCCTAATCCTTTGCCACGTATTGCCTCTATGCTCCCCACAGATGTCTGGGAGGAACACATTGATGACTACTGGGATTTAGCAAGTGGAAACATGGATACACTTGACTACTCTATGACAGCAAGTGGAAATATGGCAACACTCGACTACTATGATCTATTGAATGGCAACACGGACATATTCAATCTACATGCATACCACGAAAAATACCTAGGACCCACGATGGGACACACCACCACATCTACAGCTCCTTTGAACAGACCCGTTATTGGATGCACTACAGTTTCAACTACACTAGCCATGTCACAGAAAGTACAACTTGCGGAGATTCCACAGGAATTCTGGCAATATGCCAAGGTCTTTTCAGATGAAGAATCACAGCAACTACCCCAACACCAGCCATGGGACCACAAGATAGACCTTCTACCAAATGCGCAGATGCACAAAACAGGAGTTTACAGACTCACCCCACCAGAAATAAAGGCATTAAAAGAGTACATTGACACAGGCCTAAAGAATGGCACTCTACAAAGATCTAAATCCCCTTTCGCATGCCCCTTCTTCTTTATAGACAAGAAGGATAGCAAATTACAACCTGTCCAAGACTACCATCCTCTCAATGAAATTACTAAGAAAAATGCAGCACCGATCCCTCTTATCCCGGAGCTTGTCGATAAGCTACTCGGTGCACAATACTTTACAAAGTTGGACGTTTGATGGGGATACAACCACATATGGATACGCGAAGGCAATGAATGGAAAACCGCCTTCAAGACCCCTCTCAGTCTCTACGAGTCAAAGGTGATGACCTTTGGACTCTGCAATGCCCCAGCAACCTTTCAGATATTTATGGACACATGACTAGCCGACCTTATTGCACTAGGACATGTTATCGTCTATCTTGACGATATTATGATCTTTGCATCCACCTTGAATGAGTTAAAAATGTGGACACATCGTGTTCTCAAACACCTCCAAGAACTTGACCTCTACTTACGACCCTCGAAATGCTCTTTTAACCAACGATCAGTTGAATACCTTGGACTTATCATCTCTGAAGGACAACTACATATAGATCCGGTCAAGTGAAAAGCCATTGCAGATTGGCCACGCCCTAGAATGGTTAAAGACATACAGAAATTCCTTGGCTTTTGCAACTTCTACCACCGCTTTGTACAAGATTACTCAACTCTAGCACATCCATTATTTGACTTAACCAAGAAGACAATGCCTTGGAATTGGACATCCTCTTGCAAACAAGCCTTTGTCGTGTTACAACGTATTTTGACCACTTCCCCAGTCCTCGCACTCCCTGATTATGACCATCCTTTCACTCTTATTACAGATGCCAGTGATTATGCTACGGGAGCAATACTAGAACAAAATGATGCATTAGGTCATTCCCACCCAGTTGCCTACTACTTGAAATCACTGCAGCCAGCAGAGCAAAACTATGAAATCCATGATAAAGAACTCTTGGCAATTATCTATGCACTCAAGCATTTTAGACACTACCTACAGGGTAGCCCTCACAAGACGAAGATTTTTTCAGACCATGCAAATCTCAAGTATTTTACAACCAAGCAAAATTTGACACGCTGCCAAGCCCAATGGTTGCTCTTCCTCAGCGACTTTAACTACAAAATCATCCCAAAACTAGGGAAAATGAACAAAGCTGATGCTCTGTCATGGCAGCCAGACTATAAAGAGGGGATAGCATCCGATAATGCGGAAAATTTCTTGCTTACCCCAGATAAATTTCGAATTCAAGCCTTGCATACCACAGCAATTCCTATTACGATTAACACAGAACTAAAGACAGTGATCCAAGAAGCAATTAAAACGGATCGCCTTACCAGCCAATTGCTCAAAGACATCCTCGTTAGTGGCCCACAAAGCATAACAAAAGGACTACAAGATTGGAACTATGAAGAAGGCCTCATTTTGAATAAGGGACTCGTCTATGTCCCTAATAATGGCGACCTTAAACGCAAAGTTGTACAAACCTTCCACAATGACCTACTAGGACACCCTGGAGAATGGAAAACCATTGAACTAATTACAAGAGAATACTGGTAGCCAGGAATCACAGAATATGTAAAAAACTACATCAAAGGATGTGCCACCTGCCAAGCAACGAAAATACATCCCCCAGTCAAAATACCACTCAAGCCAAATGAAATCCCTACTGGAGTCTGGGAAACCATCACTATGGACTTCATCACAGACCTCCCCACGTCAAAAGGATACAACAGCATCCTCACAGTTGTAGACCATCACAGCAAAGCAATAATCCTATCACCTTGTCACAAGACCATCACTGCAGAACAAACCAGTCAACTTCTTATGGACAATGTATGGAAACATACAGGTTTCCCACTAGCAATCATCTCGGACAGAGGTCCTCAATTTGCAGCACAAGTAATGTGCGAACTATGGCGAAAACTAGGAATTGAACAAAGACTCTCAACAGCATTCCACCCACAGATAGATGGAGAATCTGAACGAGTTAACCAAGAAATTGAGCAATATCTTCGTATATGTGGAAACTTTCAGCAGGATAATTGGGCAGACTTACTCCCCATCATTGAATTTGCGCACAATGCTCGTCCACACCGTAGCACCCATAAATCACCCTTCGAAGTCTGGTATGGGTTCCAGCCCACCTTTAAACCACCATTATATTTGCAGACCAGACTACAAAGCGTCGACGAACGCATACAGTACTTGGAGCAAATACGCAAAGAAGTTACCGCGGCTCTAATACTCACAGCTAATGAAATATGCAAGGGAAAGCCCCCTGAACCATCACACACATTCCACAAGGACGACCTCATTTTACTCAAAGCCACAAATCTCCAAACCACACATCCTAAAGCCAAACTCGCACCATGACATTACGGCCCCTTTAAAGTCCTATGGGCCACTGCAACTAACTGCAAACTAGAACTACCTCCGATGATGAAGATACACCCCATATTCCACAACTCCCTCTTAAAGCCATACATTGAAACTGCTGCACATGGTCCTAACTTTGCACAACCACCACTGGAAATTGTTAGTGGTGAAGAAGGATACTACAAGATAGAAAAAATACTTGCATCATGGCCTACACGAAATAAGAAAAGCACACAATATCTAGTCAAGTGGAAAGGCTACCCCGACTCCAAGAACTCTTGGCTTCCTGCCAAAGAACTAACACATGCCCAAGAATTGTTACAAGACTTCAAAACACAACTAGTACGAGCTCAAGCCTTGCAGGTGCAAGGGAAGCCTAAAGAGGGGATACTGTCACGACCATGGCCTTCGGCCGCGATCGTGACTACCGCACAAGCATGTGCACAAGTACCTGTGACACACCTGCCTCCTATAATACCCAAGCTAAAGAGGGGATCACTAGCGATACCTCTAAGTCCACAAGTCCCGCCCCTAAAGCCAAGCTATAGTCAAGCATTGAAGTCAAACCTGGGGTCACATGATCCTGGGAAACCTCATGTGACCCCTCCGCACTTTCGAGATCATGTGATGTGTCATGTGCCCAAGTCCAGTCATGCACCCCTAGCGGACAAGTGGTCCGGATGATGCAAACGGTCCACTTTAGAAAAGCAGTCTGCCCTGTTACCAATGTCTGGAAGACAATTGGAATGACCAAGTCAACCCCGAGATCCCCGGCCCAATCAGAAGGCCTTACTCAGCTGTGCAGCATTGCATAGCAGCCTTACTCATCTGCACAGCAATCACGCCATTGCACAGCAGAATAAGTTATGTATTTCTAGACTCCGACATACAGCTGACTGATCCCCTTGTACCATATATGGTTAGATTTGTACCCACAGTCTGTTGATTGACCTACCCTTAAGTAGTGCACGGACCACCCTGTATTAGTATATAAGACCAGTGAATTGTAGTGAATAGTCCCCAGACTATTCTCTTGTCTACCCCCATCATCTACTCTGGAGCCTTACCTCCACCTTGCCCTCTCGCTCCTCCTCGCCTACTGCTCCCTCCTTTGCCTTTGGTACAGTCACCTCCAACTCCAAGCCCAAGTTGCTGCTCTTTCTACTGCTCAACAAGTAGTAAGTTTGCAACAGGAGGAACAAGATGGTGAACTCAGAGTAAAGTCTAAAGCGAAACTAGAAGGTAAAGAGAGGAGAGAGAAAGGTCTAAATTCAAAGGAGATAATGGATGTATGGTGACCTGTGCAAGTCCTGATCCAGTGCAATTGTTTCCTAATTGCGATGAGGTCCAGACAATGAGGGGCAATAGACAAGGGGTGGGGACAGACGGGTGCAACATATAGCAGAGGTCTTTGGTACCTTTGAGGTCAGCCGATGCAATGGGGGCAATTATTGAGTCTCAGTCATTAGTTTTGGGGTGCGATGGTGAGGTGAACTAGTTACGAAAGGTAAAGAGTCAATTGTAGCATAGAGGGTTCATCTACGAGTAAGTTCGAGAGAGAGGGTTTGAGGTAGTGTAGGGGTCCAAGGCCGTATTCTCAAAGTGAGAATGGGCAAATGCAACATGGAGGGCAGGCAACAATGCAGGTGGGTCCATGCAGGTGAGGCGTCATCTGCGTCAATGAGAAATAAAAACAAAAGAGAACATACAAATTCCGCGAACAGAGGATGACTCATGACTCATTGAGTTGTTCGCTCGAGTTGTCATCTTGTTACCTATGTGGGGTTGAATGCACACAAGGAAAAGGGGACTGGAAAGCGAGCAAGTGGGGCCAAATGATTGTCTACCTCTCGACGAGGTCAGGAGTGGGTTTTTATTAGAGGTAATAAGGTATGCTATGCAGCCAAAACGAGCTTGAAAGGCTTTAATTGAGTGAACATCCTGCCAGTGACAGACCGCGCGGCATCATAAGGGAGAGGGAGAAATAAGACTTTGACAGGAATAAGGGAAATCAAAGGGCAACAGCGGGTGCAGGGGCAACGATAAAGTAAAAATAAAGTTGAAAACAAAGAAAACAAAGTAATATTAAAAAGTTATGGTGGGCATATGTTGCACAACTTCCTTTCCAAACCAGTACTAAGCATATTGTTCCATACAAGGGGGTCTGAGCACAGGGTGCAGGAGCATTTTAGGAGTGTCAGGCATGATGTGCCTGACTCATCCTGACAAGGGAGTCTACAAGGTACACTCTTGTAGCATCGGCTATCGAATATAAAGCGGATCAGCAATGTTGGTAGATTTAATGATTAAAGAGGAGCAGGAGATACCAGATAACAGAGAAGGTTAATTGGCAGCTGAAGATGATAGGAAGGAAGGAGGTGTTGCATCCGAGTGCAACATCACAATGATTGTGGTGCTCGAACTGGCGTCACGTGGTCTGAATTGTTCCGTTCTGAGGGCACAGCCAATGCTGGCCTTACAGTGAAGAATGGTGATGGCAGTAATCAAGGATGGGATGGACAGTAGACTTGGAGGAGGCATGCGTCGCCTGCTTGTGAAGAAGAGCTGGAGAAAGAAGACCTGGTCGCATAGGGTATGCATGACAGAGCTGGTTATGCTAGAGGCGATGCGGTAAGGTAGAGCCCTGTGAGGGGAAATTGTATACAGGATTTCGACACTGGAAAAACAGACATCGAGGCAGCTTGGGCAGACATAATGATTGGGTACACCACCACTACTCGCATTTGACACTCAACATACAATTGCAGTAAATTCTGACAAAACCCAAGCAACGTCATGTCTGAAAGCATTCAAAAGTAATATATCATCATGTTTCTGAGGCTAAAACACAGAAGGCAACAAGACAGCTATGCGACGACACTAAGAAATTAAAATAACAGAAATTAAATTGGAACTCAATATGGGACCCAAAGAGCCTTGATATGTGCCAACTGTGTATACAATGGAAACAATGGATCCATTGGGAACTTCGGATTCCTCTGTATAGAGGGGCCAAGTGGCAAGGTTCCCAAAGTTAAGCTCTTTGTACCAAAACCCCTGACCATTGGACACCATTCTCCCATCATATATAGGAACTTCACATCATAAGCAAGTCAATGCAACAATAATTAAGGGTAGCCAACTATGTTACTTACTTTGTTTAGTAAAGGAACACGAAGCTACCTCCAGAGAGGCAGTGTTCAGAGAGGATGAGACCATCCTCAAACTGCTCGGTTGGCCCTTGACAGGAGAATTTGGAGCAGATGCGATCAACAGAGCATGAGAAGAGGCATTATATGAATAAAGAGCTCTCACCAGATTGCCAACTTTCACCTCTTCCTTCACCTCTACTCATAAAACTAAATCCAAGGGTGGAAATGTTGCCTGATATGACCTGAAAACCAAACAATAGTCCCCAGGCAGCAGTATCTCATCTGAAATCTTGCTGGAAAGGTGCAATGGTAATCTTGTGAATGGAATACGGTAAGTGAGGGGGCCCAGATGTGATGGACGCAACCAAGAAACTCTCAGTTACAGTTCTGGTCATAATACAGAAGGCCATATGCATTGCTGTCATCGCATTATTATCAATGATGTGCAGACAATTGTTCACAATGCGCAATAAGGAAGGATCAACTCTAGCTGTGTTTACATATGATCCACATCTTGTGAACCGCAAGGCTTTAGTGACCGACCTGGTACGGAGTTTGTGTTAGAAAGAATAATCCTAAATATGATAACAAATAAGATAACGACTAACCTCCTGGTGTCAGGGGCTAAATGTCTGCACTTTTCTTCAAAAGTTGTCTGGAGAGAATCCAAACTCCCTAAGAACGACTTGACCTCACATACTCGTCTGATAATAAACAAAAGATAAATGTTTTGAGAGACAAAATTGAAACCGAAGATGTACGGAAGGGTTGGGAGGCCCTCATAGTACTCCACCAGGGCAGGGTTGGGGCACGGCGTCAGCATGATAGAACCACTGTTACTTGAAGCAACCTGAGGAGACGAACTAAAATAATGAGTAAACAGATAGCAAAACATTGCAATGAAGTTACACAAGACCCACTCTGCATGAGAAGAAATCTCACTTTCTACTGGCAATGGCAGAAAAACATCTAGATCGTCTGGTTTAGTGGGACCGACCCCTTCATCACTCATCGCAAGAGACCTAACAAAAGAATGTCGCAAGATATGTACATATAATGTGACAACACAACTTACAGCGAACGTTCCAGTTTGTTAAGAGCTTCCACAACAACTCTGACGCAAATCAGACAGAAAACATACACCATATAAAAGTACTTATAACTTGCAACATGAAGAAGTAAGAGCCTGTTTGTTATCTGAGGTACACTTCCTGGATGCATCTTTAATGATACTGGGACATAAAGAGAACATAACATGAACATATGTAACAATAAAAAAAAAATTCTTATGAAGAAATATCAGGTAAGTCAGTATCACTGTCATCATTGATCTCGACAGCAGATGTATGTGACCTACCACCAGCATTAGCAACAGTAAATCAATTAAATGATCAAAACAGAAATGAAAATGTACGAGGCAGCAACAAGTACATCACTGTCCCTGCAATTATTGATATGCACTATACATGCGCACGACCTGAAACATGGAATGGTGAGCATTGAGTCGAGGAAAAAATAAAAAGAATTCAAAAAAAACCTCGAAAAAAAAAGACGATTGAAACAGAGCAGTTACAATCAAACCAAATAGAAGTAATAACTGTACCTCTTTTGCTGCATCTCTTCAAGTGCCTTCGCCTTTTCCAACTTGACGACATTTCGCCTATCGCAATTATAGAAAACGAACATCACAGCGCATGATTACGAACCTAGGCCTGCTTTTAATAAAGAAGAATGAGCATCCACTAGCAGATCTGTATAGAATGACACATACCTTGGAGTACTGGTACTGAATACAGGAGATAGAGACTTGTTATTGTTTTTGAGAATGGTGTTACCACAAGGATTGCTGAGCATGCAGTCGAATAAATGTGTGTACGAATAAAAAAAACATAAATGACAAACAGAACAGAAACAGCTGGTAGCTGTTCAAAGGCAGGGGACCTGGGGGCAGGGGGTAAATGGCACAGGTGTTTCACTTGATGTGGGGAGTTCAAATGTTCTCTGGGGGTTCAATACTTATCATCCGATGGAGAAGAATAATGAATGGAACATACTCATTGGACAAATCACTAGAAGCATTGGCACTATGCTTTTTTGTGGAAGTTGAAGAACCGCTAACCAGTCCTTTTAGTTGCAAACAATATGCTGCGATCGACAACAACATACCAGATGGTGATCAAAGAACCTTCTTCAACAACAACACTGCAAGAGAAATTCAACAAATAAAGAGTGCAGGACCGACAAACAACCCACTGTTCCAGACTCGTCTGATTGCTGTTTCCTGCTCAAAACATAAAACCCAAATAACAAGTCAGATGTCACTCACAGGGAATTTGGTACCTTTTTCAACAGGCTAGGGCAGAAGCCACAAAAGAAACCATATGAAATCAATACCAAGAAGAAGACAAGATGACCTTACGACAGAGTTTTCTTTGATGCACTAAAGAAATGCAAGTGTTAGACACAAGACGAACTAGATCTTGCAGAAATGAACAATGTATGGGGTCCTGGGCATTTTCAGATGTGACAATATTTCGAAAAAGCGTAGAAGAGGATGAATGTAAAAGAGGGATGTAAGATTGGATCATTTCAACACAAAACCAAACATCTTATATACAGACCCTACATGCAAAATGCCAAAGACCTAGTGTTTGGAAAACAGACATGGACTAGACAGGTGCAACAAGTGGAAACTGACAAAACCAACAATGATGAAGCCAAGGAGGTGGGATTACAAGAATGTAACCATGAATAGAGCACTCGCCGAAACACAGCAATACAATTTATGTCATAGAGACAGATGTCAGAGGCCTGCAAACATATGTGGAACAGAGGAAGAAACACAAATCAGAAAAAGTACAGAAAGTGATATTAGATTCGCAATCAATCAGACTGCATGAACCCACAAGGTCAATAATATTCCTTGCAACAACTGCATCAGAAGAAGAGCATAATAACAAGTAGGATATATGCAACACATGGCAGAACCTGATTGAGGTAAGGAACCCTACCATGTGCAATCTAGCACAAGCTGTGTACCAAATGCAGAGCGGAGCAGTTTCATCTCTGAACAAATCTCAGATATCAGAACGTCAGGCATACCAAACCTTACCAGCATAGGATCAGCAAAAAAGGTGCATAATCTAGATACATTCACCAACAATAAGAGTAACAAAATGACAACCACAACCAGTGATACTGAGGCCTGCATGGACAAATAAAAAGAGTAATATGATGATGAGTTGCAGACCATTGAGATCTCTATAAACACAAAGACAAAAACACCATATGACATAGAAGCAGAATATTGCAATGCTGGGAGAGATGCAGCAATGGCAGCATATAGGTGAACGTAATAGAGGGAATCAGTCTAGGCCGTGTATACGGGTCAACAAGTGCATATGAGTCAAAAATACGCAGATTTGCTTGGAAACTTTCCGTCACATGGTAAAACTCGCTACACCGAAGAAACCGAAAGATTACAGCATGGAAATCCCAAGTCCCATAGACAAAATGCATACATCCTTCAGATAGGGCAAAGAAATGATAACAAATAGAGCACAGGCAATGAGATTGAGCAAAGCACTGTTGAGACAGCTGGGAGCGAAGAACATGTCCGTTTGGCAGATATATGCAAAGTAAGAGAACACATTACGCAACACAATAAATAAGTAACCTACTGCATAGGACAATACAGTTTTTTGGGACCAGAACAAAATACAACAATTTATGAATCCAGCATCATGGAGAATTGTGAAGCGAGAAGACAACAAGATGGAAGAAGTGATTTTTACCATACGAGGTGTAATCCATGCTAAGGAATTGCCCCCAGTTATAATGAAGCCAAGGTGAGCAGCAAACTAGCTGCACACACTGACACAATATTGATTATGACTGAAATAATCTAGGATTCCTGCATATAGATATAGGTTTTTATGACAAGGGGTAGTACTCACAGGGATGGGGACACCTACATTCCTAAAGGTGGTAGAAGCAGTCGGCAACATTCACTCTCATTTTGACCGGCAATTTCAAGAAGGAACCCTTGAGGAACATATCAAAGATTTGCAGGGACCCGATAACATTGACCAACTTAGAATATAGAATAGATATTTCACACCAGCATGCAAGGTGAAGGACATGCCAGTGATACCTTTCCTACCTAGAGTCAATCCAGCAGGAACTTTGTGCAGCATGGCACAAGAAGATGCCAACTGTGCATACACCTACATAGAGGACAATCAAGTCCATTATTACACAACACACAGAGACGATGTAGGCAGTATCAGGTGATTACCAGTAACAACAAGAGAGGAAACCAGGACTCTGATGGATAATTTACAGATATGAGTGATGCGAACCACAAGTGTTCTGAGTAGGGGACATTGTAGAAGCACAAGTTTCCCTCATTGTAATACCAGTCAAGGGGGGTCGACGCAAGATGCTCACAGTGCTGCAATCACTAGCATTGATCAAAGCAAACTTCAAAAAGGTGAGTGTAAAACTCACCAGGCCAATCATACAACTAACATAAATCAAAGCAGACAGAAACACTGACCAAAACTATAGAACCCATGAAGGCTAAAGCGACATCAATTAAGCAAAAAGCAGGTTATAGCTATAGGAGGGAAAGTGAGCATAAGAAGAAAAGAGGCGATGACATGGATATAGAAGCAGAGGCACATGATATGTACACTCCATGATGCCAAACAGCAGACTGATAACATACCTGAGTAGTGTGGCCAGAATGGCCAAAACATCTTATCCCAAGTTTTTTTTTTATTCTCCTTAAAATTTATATCTTCAATACAATGAAACAGCGGTGTCTGAATCCTACTGAATCATTGTTTTGTGTACAACGTCGAGCATGAAACCGACAGGGGTGAGGAATGAGACCACTGGCAAGAACTCGGGGTAAAAGTATAAAACAATCCATGAAGGTGACACATAGATAGCGAGATAACTAGATTGAAAGGAGATTATAATACACACAAAAGGAACCGAATGCCCACTGTCCAGCTGCAATGCAATGAACCAAACACAAAGCAAAACATCAAACACATGATCCCAACTCACATGATTTATTATATGTCATATGATCAGGCATATCAACAGCTACAATGAAAAATGTAGGGATCTGAGGCCACATTCCTAGAGCCAGAACATGTGAGTGCAATGCAGTGGGCAAGCAGCAATGTGAGTGGGTCCTCACCAGTCAAGGTGTAATCTATATCGATGAGAAGTTTTAAAAAAAAAGGAAAGTGCACCACAGACAGAGCACGATTGATGGCTTGTTGGCTCAAGAGGATGCCTTGTCAGTTGCACAGAGTCGAAAGGACACAATGTTTAAAGAGAGCAGATGGGGCCAACTGATTACCTGCCTCTCGATGAGGTCAGGAAGGGGTTGTTATTATATTCCAAAGGTACGCAAGGCAGTGTCATTTGGAGACTATTGGCTAAGTAAAATGAACAAAGGTTGAAGAGAATGTAAACAAGGAAATAACTAAAAGAATATAACGGGTGTACAACTTCCTCTCCAAACCAATACTAAGTAGAATGTTCCACACAAGAGGACACATGTGCAGAGTCCAACGGCATTTCAGTGGAGTTAGGCACGATGCACCTAACTCAACCTGACAAGGGAGTCCACATAGAGCACTCTTATAGCATTGGCCATCGGATATGAAGCAGATCTGCAATAGCAGGGGATTTGATGAGCAGTGAAGGTATAGCTGTGGGGTGGAGGATACAAGGGAGGAATGACAAATGAGTGATAGCAGCAAGGGTCCATAAGAAGGAAAGCGCTGCATCAGCATCTGAGTGCAACGCAGTGACAGTTCAAGCTGGCGTCACATGGTCAGAATTGTTTAGTTCTGAGGGCTAAGTGCTAATTTTACACCGGAGACAGTATGGGAGACATCAGAGACAAGCAACAAGCAGCTGAGAATATTCAATATGAATGACCTGGCAATGGCTGCAACGAAACTGTGTCGTTGGCTGTAACCCCTCCAAGCAACTCACACATCACATGATCATAATGATCCGGCAATGGCCACAATGAAAAAAACTGTTGCCACAATGGCCACAATGAAAAGTAGCCATTGCCACAACAAAAAGTGGCCATTGCTGCAACGAATGTCAAACATTTTCCCACGATATGGCCACAAAAAAGCGGCCATTGCCACAACAAATGTCAAACATTTTCCCACGATATGGCCACAAAAAAGTGGCCATTGCCACAACAAATGCCAAACATTTTCCCATGATATGGCCACAAAAAAGTGGCTTAAAAACCTTGTTCTCTAAAGAGAACTCGGAACCAAACCACCCATGTCCGACAGTCTCCAACTCCAACTTCTGCCTATCATTGACACATCTGCACCACTTTATTAGCACAATCATGAGCATAGTGGGTCAGAGCACCCTCACACATGCTGTGGGCAAGTTGCATATAATAGAGCTCATTCTTATGGGGAAAGCTACTACAGTAGGCCCTGCAAATTACTATGCTACATAAAAACTGTGTAATTGATACTTTTTTAGTTTTTTAGTCACTTGAAAGTGACTCGAACATTGTTCGGACCTGAACCAGACCTGAACCCAGGTCCAGGTCCAGGTTCACTATTCTGCCTGGACCAGACCTCCAGGTCTGGTTCAGGTTCCTGAGGTAGCCGAACCTGAACCAAACTAGACATTGGCCAGTCTATCAGAGACAAGCAACAGGCAGCTGAGAAATATTCAATATGAATGATCTAGCAATGGCTGCAATAAAAATATGTTGTCAGTTATAACCATGTCTGCATAACCCCTCTAACCAACTCACACATCACATGATCATTGTGACACAGACATAGTGTCTATGCGTGAGTTCGGATAGATAGGAAGGAAAGATCAAACTAGGGTCATATCTCAATGATCCGAGGATGCACAGGTTGGTTTTGAGGTTCGAATGGCGGACGATTCTCATCTGCGACTTTATCAGGTCTGCTCAATCGAGGGGATCAGTTGCGCTGCGATCTGCGGGGGTTTTATCTGTGAAGGGGGAAGCGTACGGATTCGCGGTTCAACGCGAAATGGGATTGCCAAGTGAAGGTTCGAAAAGTTAGGAAGTTGGGCTGTCGGGCTGTGGGTCGGGCTGGTTGGGCTGTCAGGATGTCGGGCTGGTCGGGCTGCTGGTTGGGCTGGCGGGTCAGTCGGGCTGTCAGGCTGGTCGGGCTGGCGAGTTGCTGGTCGGGCGGGCTTCTGGTCGGGCTTGCAGGCAATGGGGAAGAGAGAAAAAAGGCATACGAAAAGAGAGAGGAAGTGGGGCCGAGATTGCCTGTCTTTTGGTGAGGCCAAACAGTGCGTTTTATATGTCAAGTACAAGTCTATGAGTCTAAGTTACAAAGAAAAATGGGGTGAAGGGATAACAAGGCAAGATCGTCGGGATCGAGGGTGAGGTCATTGAGAACAAGAGAAAATCGTCGCAATCTAGAGCATGGCGGCAACAGTGAATTGAAATGAGAGCAATCCGATGTTCAAAGAAAAATTTTAAGGATGTGAAACGAGGTGCGCATTGTTGAGCGCAGCGACAGCGGGGGAGCAAGAGGGTGGCGATATCACAAAACAAGTCTAAAATCTAAAAGGAAGGCGAGAAATGGAGGGCAAAGACAAATGGGTCTAAAGGAGATAATAAAACGTACTAAAAGAAACCAATCCAGTCCTATTCTAGTCTTAATCCTTCCAAATGGATGCAATCCAGACCATGTTGCAATCAACAAGGCGCAGTGCACAGCGGGCTCTTGAGGGCTTGAGCATCGGTCGGGGCGATGAGAAGGGATCCGTGTTGATTGGTGGTGCTTTTTGGGGTTCGTTGAGCGCGGTGTCTTCACTTTGAATGGGGGAAAGGCTCGATCTTGAGGAATGAGGGTGAGCGGCAAAGGGGGAGTGGGGTGAGTGAGCAAAAATGGGAATTGCGAGTGGGCGAGGGTGTTGGTGAGGCGTGGGAAGTCGGGTCAATGGTTCGGAGGGGCACGGGATCATGTGGCTCGGAGATGAGATAATGAGCTGGACGCTCAGCTATCCGGTGAAGTGGTGTGCGTAGCTCATTTCCGAGGCTAACACATATACCAACCTCACATCATAATGATCTGGCAATGGCTGCAATGAAAAGAACCATTGCAGCAATAGCCACAACAAAAAGTAGCCATTGCCATAACAAATGTCAAACATTTTCCCACAATATGGCCACAAAAAGTGGCTTAAAAACCTCATTCTCTAAAGAGAACTCAGAATTGCCTGTTTCCAAGCTCAGCACATGCTCCACCCTTACAGTTTGTACCCAAACAACTTTTTATCATTACCTTGTGCTATCACACATGAAACCTCAACAGGCTATGCAACAGGCACAAAGTAGAAGCTTGTGTTTAATTAATGGCAGCAATGGTAGTATGGGTATAGGATAATGCACCATGGGAGACAAAGCAGGCTGGGTACTGTAGGTAGACTGAAGGATAACTGATTAACTGATTACACACTCGTCCTTCGCTTGCTGCCGGGTTGGACGAGCAATGTTCATCCTCTTATTTCCCTGGCGCTTCATCTCTGTTAATCGATTCATAGCACGCTTATTGCCCTGGGCTGTTCTCATAAGCGACAATATTTAGGGCTCACAGGGGATATATGAATCACGTACCAGCCGCACGCATATACCAGCGCTTCGCGAACTCGATGTCTTGCTTTATACCTATCCCCACTTCGGCATAATAGCCGACTGCGTATTCGGCCTTCGCAAGACCTTTATTTGCGGCTCGTCGTGCCCATAAATAAGCTTCTGAATCGCTTTGTTTGAGCACGCCCTCGCTTCCCGTAAGGTACCATCCGCTCAAGGCGAGCTCGGCCTCGGCGTTACCCTTTTCTGCTGCTTTTGTGTACCACGCAATAGAGCGACGTGGATCGACAGGACAACCAAGAGCGCCAAATTCGTAGCATTGGCCGAGTTTGTGCTGAGATTGGGTGTACCCTAAGTATGCCGCTCTTGAAAAGTATTCCTTGGCCTGCAGCGGGTCGTGTGGCACGATTTGGCCAGTGGGGGCTTCATGGAGAAGAGCGAGTTCGTGTAGAGCATGCGGATTTTCCTCGTCAGCTTGCTCGGCAGCTCGTCGAAGCCATCCGACGGCCTCTCGAACGTTTTTCGCTTCCCCGAGGGATCCATTGAGTAAGATCATCCCCAGCTTGTACATTGCCGCAGTATCCCCAAGCGATGCTGCCTTTCTATAAAACGCAGCTGCACGGGGTGGCTCCTTTCTTGTCCCTACTCCAATCTCGTTGCATACAGCGACCCGATACGTGGCTGCAGCGTGGTTTTGTTTTGCGGCTTGGAGGTAGAGGTGATATGCTTTCTCATGATCGACCTGCAGACCCAGCATGCCTGTACCATAGCAATTGGCCAAGAAGAACTGGGCATCGTCATAGGGTTGTCCTTGGGTTGCAAGTCGCTTAATGACACGTAACGATTCTTGAATAAGAGCGTCTCGATATTTTCGAACCGCGCGTTGGTCTTTTATTTCCGCCCTGATCTTCTTGGCTGCGTCGATAAGATAGCGAGCATAAGCAAAGTGAGCCTCTGGGTCCGGATCGGCTTTGATGCGCTGCCGGTAGTCATCAATGTACTCTTTGGTATATGGGGGCGCTCGCAAGTCGATGGCCTTGGTTGCCCGTGTTGGAAGTGTCTCGGGTGAAAGGTGTCCCGAACGATCCGAAATGGGTCTTCTCTCCAGCTCGAGGACATCAGATGATATTTCAGTGGATATTGAGGGTGGATGTGGTGACGGCGAAGAGGTACGAGGATAAAAGGAAATTGGGGACGAGGGAACATCTTGTTGAGTGGGAAAATGCCCAGGAATGTGTGTAGGT
>QFFA01005016.1:0-17500 GCA_003316565.1 Russula foetens | reverse complement strand
TCTGGGATGTAATCGGAGGTGATGGGTCCTGGTTGGCGGGTCGTCTAAGTAAGGGTGGGGGCCGATTGCCATCGGGGCGAGTGATGGAGGTCCAGGCAGGGGACCGACGTGGGAGGATCATCGCATCGAAGTCCGAAGCCCAGTGGCGGTAGGCCATGTCCCGACGTGAGCACGGGGCCGAAGGACGAGGGGCCCGAGGGGCAGAGTCCTCAGTGGCAAGTGCAAGGGCGTAGGGCGGGTGTTTCCACTTAGAGGAGAAGACCCGGACGGCAATAGAAGGAGCGTGGTCAAGGAAGTCCCAGGCGAGGGTGGCGAACTGCTGCGACCGACCTAGATGACGGTGTTTGGAGCAGTTGAGCAGCCGAGGGAGAAGGACCCGGTTGGGGAGAAATATGGTGAGGGGGACGTCTGGGAAGCCTGATGCGTGGGACAACCCATCGAGTAGGGCCCCCCATAGGACATCAGGGACGTCGGCGCCGGAAGAAGATCCAGAGTGGACCGGACGGTGGTCCGCACCATGGTAGAGGGCGAAGAAGCCCCAGGGGGCGTCTGCAGAGTGCCGGTAGACGATGAAAAGCCGGAGCCCAGCAGTCGACCGCATAAGTGCACGCGTGTCCTCGGACATAGAGGGCGTAAGAGGGACGACGGACAGGCACGGGTGGCTCCAAAGGCGGAGGCCCGGAGGGGTGGGGGAGAAGAACGGGGGGAAGGACACGGGTGCCAGTTGTGACAGGGCAGTGGGGATCTGGAGACCGGGCCGCCACAGGGCGTCCCGGTCACCTGAAGCCAAAGTGACGTGGAGAGAATGAGAGGGGGGGAGGCGTCCGAGGCGGTCAGAGAAGGATCCGACGAGCTTCTCCAAAGTGTACTGTATGGGCATGATGGCCAGCAGGTGGGAGAGGGGATCCACCGGTGTGGTCCGGAACATGCCAGCGATGCGCCGAAGGGCATCATTTTGGGCGACCTGGGCTAGGCGGACAAGGGACTTAGGGGGACGATGAGCCCACAAGGGGGCCCCGTAGGTGAGGACCGGCAGGACGACCGCATGGAAAACACGGCGCCAGTTGGCGTAGTCCATGCCGCGAACAGAGTTGCCTAGGATATGCAGGGCCTGGATGGTCGAACGGGCCTGGTTGGCCATGACACGGACGTGATAGTCCCAGCGAAGGGATTCATGGAAGAAGACGCCGAGGTATCGGACGTGAGGAGAGCGTCGGATGCTAATCTCCCCGGCATGGGTGTCACGGAGGCCGATGGAGGAGGGGAGGGACCCCTTGTGCAACGGAGACCACCGCTTGTTGTGAAAGATAATAAATTCGCATTTGGCGGGATCGGTGGTGAGTCCGCAGCAGAAGAGCCAGTCGGTGACGTCCTCGTAATGAGAAGCAACCTTGGCAGCGGCCGAGCGGTACGTGGCCCCAGCAGCGGTGATTGCCCCGTCGTCAACGTAAAGCTGGAGGGAGCCGGAACCAGGCGCCCACCGCTCCGCAAGACGCAAGAGGGGGATGGTGTAGACGGCTGAGATGATGGGGGAGAGAGGGGATCCCTGGGGGGTGCCATCGCCTACATCGAAGGTGGTGCTCTGTTCACCGTTGAACGAAAGGCATGCAGTTCGCCCCGAGAGGAAGGAACGTAGCCAATCGACGATGGAATCAGGGAAGCCAAAAAGGCTGAAGAGGTGGGTGAGGCAGTCACGGCGGATGTGGTCGAAAAATCCCTGGATGTCAAAGAGCAACATCGCGACCGGGAAGCCAGAGGCCCGGCCACATTGGGCATAGTGGGCGACCGAGAGACACGCGTCGACAGCGCAATGATTGTCTCGGGAGCCGAACTGAGAGGGAGGCAGGATAGAGAACGTGTTCAGGTCGTGAAAGACCCGGGAAGCGACGATCTTCTCGAGGAGTTTCCTGCAACACTCGAGGAGACTGATCGGGCGGTATGCCTTGGGAAGTGAGTAGTCCGGCCTGTTAGGTTTGGCAATCGGGACTACCCGCGCAGCCGACCAAGGGTGGATGCCCAAGTCGAGGCACGCTGTGTAGAGGTCGACCAAGCGGTCGGGGCACGATCGGAACGCCCATTTTATCAGTTTGTAATTGACCCCACTGAGGCCGGGGGCGGACGAATTGGACGTCCCAGCGAGGGCGGCCGCAACCTCATCGTGGGTGACTGGTCCCCAGTCACGCGTAGGTAGAGCTGGGGGGTCGTCGGGCTGAGAGGCGGAGACGGGGGGGGGGGGAAGGNNNGGGTGAAGGGGGAAAGAATTGCGCCGACAGGATGTCTGACATGGAGGAGTGGGAAGGGGTGAGATCAGCGTCTAGAGACTGGCGGAGAGGTGGGACTTTGTTGATACGGCGTCCATGTCTCCATCGGGAGGCCTCCCAGACTTTGCGGGTGGCAGTGTAATGGACGAACTCATCAGCCCAACGACGACGCTCTTGTTTGAGGATGGTGGTAAAAGCGATAGAGGCCATGCGACGCTCGTCTCTCGGGGCAGAACGAACTGCGGCGAGCGCGGCTGAACACTCCCTTGACCACCAACAGACGCCACGAGGGTCTGGGGTGCGCCGAGGTTCAAAGAGTTGCGAGCAGACCTCGTTGATGTCCTCAAGAAGGCGGGAGGCGGCGATGGCGAGCGAGGCGGGGCCGGTGATGACGGGGGAAGGGATGGCGGCGAATCCCTTGGACCAAGTCTCAACGAGGTTATCATCGAGGGCGAAGCCTGGAAGTACGTCATGGGGCAATGGAGGGAGAGCGGAGAGGGGAGTCCAAGAGAGAGAGAGTGCGGCGTGGTCAGAGCCGAGCGATTCCTCGAAGGAAACGTCTACCGCTGAAAACTGGTCCGAGAGGACGGCTGGCTCGTTAAGAAGGACGAGGTCGATCAACGAGGGGTGCTGGTCGTCTCGGCCCTGCCAAGTAGCGATGCCGAGAGGGCTGTGGATGGACAACTCGTTAGAGTTGAACCAATCCGTCAAGGCCTGCGCCCATGACGACAGGGTGGCCCCGGGGAGGGACCACAAGGCGCCGTGGGTGTTGAAGTCTCCAACGACTACAGTAGGTATGGTAGGATCCAGATCAAGAGATAAAATAGTAATAAGGTTATGTCCAGAAGGGGGAACGTGATGGTAAATGTTCAGAAAGCGAAGCGTGTCCTCTTCGAAAATTATATCGAGGATCATCGCATTAAGAGATGAAAGAAGATCGGGACGAGGCCGGATGAACACACGCCGACTGAGGTCGGACCGGACATAGATAGCGACGCGGCACACATTGTCACCAGAATGTAGAGGGAGGAAGCATTCCCACATATTGTTAGCGGCCGCGCCACGGACTTCGACCCCGTCAGGGTCAGAGTCATCGCAGCGGACATTGATCTGGCCGAACCAAGGTTCCTGGACCAGGATCACGTCAAAAGGGGAGGATTGAAGGAGTCCATGAAGCACCACACTGCGCTGTCGGACATTAACCGACATGAATCGGAGGGGCCGTTCAGACATGGCGTTCGGGCTCTGGCGTCGAGAGGTCAAGGGGGTCCATGCGGCGGGCCAAGTTACGGGCGGCCACGGCCACATGGTCGTCGGGTGTGACAGCCATGTCAACATCGACGGGAGGGACGGGGAGGTTATCGGCGGCGCGGAATTCCTCATCCGTGGTGTCGCCCGTGCAGGCAACCGGACTACGGAACTTGGCCCGTAGGGGGCATGAGAAGTCTGTCACAAGATGGCCTTTAGCCGTCGCGGGAGAGTCTCGGAGGCAATTAAGGCAAGAACGCGGGCAGTCACACTTCAGAGTGGAGTGTTTTTTAATGTTTGAGCATTTAAACTGGTGATCGGCCGCCTTGTGAGCGCCGCCACAGATGGAACAGACCAAGAGCGTGCAAGGCTTGGGGCATCGGCGGGAGGTATGGCCGAGCCGCCAACACCGATCACACTGAGTGATAAGAGGAAGAGAATTGAACTTGTGGGCCGCAGCGGCACCACCGAACATGTAGATGGGAGAGCTGGTGGCGTTGCGCACCACCGAGCCGTCCTCATCCAAAAAGGTAACAATGACTGAACCGAGGGGCCCCTCATAGTCGGCCTTGAGCCAACGAGGCTTACAGAACATCGTGACCCCACGGAAGACCTGGTTAAGGCCCAGTTCTCGGAGCAGCTCGTCCGGTGAGGGGAGAGCCCCAGACTCGGAGCGACAGACAGGGACGCGACGAAGGAGAAGCCGTGCGTACCCTTGTTGAGGTACGATAACGCAATCGCTTCCAAAGTAATCATAGAAGACCTGGCGGCACTGATTGACAGCAGACCGCTCAGGACTCCCGTTGAAGACGAGGACAAAATTACACGAGTTCTGGGCACCCCATCTGCCGCCGATGAGCTCGACGGCGGGGCATTGTCCAGAGGGGAACTGTTGACGAAGGGCGCGCTGGAGAGCGCGGACGACCTGTGGTGCGTCGTGGGTGCGCGAGGTGACCTTCGCCAAGCCCAATGTCGTCGGGTTGCGGACGACAGTATACTGAGTGGTGGAAAGGGCGGCGGGGGCGCGCGGAGGCGTCTTGGGCTTGGGGGGAGGGGCGCCGGTCTTGGCGACGTAGGACGCGACGATCGCATCCTTGGTCAGGCGCGTGTTACCGGGCATACCGCCGTTGAAGTGGGCATTGAAGGTCCGGATAACGTCATCCTTCGAGAGTTTGTCGAGGTCTGCCTTAGTCAGCTCGACGTGCGGGGGCGTAGGTGACCAGGCAGAGGGGGTGGAAGCAGTGGCGGGAGCAGGGGCAGCGGCGCCAGGGACAGCCGCGCGAGACTGCTGCTGGCGTTGTTGGCGTTGGTGGGCGGCGCGGCGACGGCGATTGCCAGGCGGGGGGGTGGTGAACCATCCTTCATCAGCTGTGTCATCGTTCTGAGACAAATTGACAGTGATGGGGTGGGAAGGCACGTCCCCGGCCATAGGTGGGAACTCTGTGAAAGACTCGACCGCAGGGGCCGAGGGGGTATGAGTGACAGGGCGCACAGGGACGACGCGAGAGCTAGAGGCCGCAGCGTAGCTCATAGGCCCCATACCAGGGCGTCCGGTGGACAGGATCCTCCCATCTTCCCGTGCATCAGGTAGAGTATGCGCAATACCGGCACCGCTCACGAGGTCGGGCACAGTAAGGGCTCCACCCCGCCCAGAGGCGGGTCCCGAATTGGGGCCGAGGGTTCCAACAAGTCCAGCGGCGTTTCCAGGGAGGGGAATACGAGGGGGCGGAAGCCCAGACTCCGATGCGTATGCGGCCCACGCCAAGATGTACGCCCGTTCCATGTCATGTGGCATGTCGCCGCGGCAAGGGTCGAGTTCTGGGTAACTGTCAGCGAATTCGCAATGGAAATGTCTGTCCATGGCAGTGCGAAGAGTGCACTGTTCAGCCGTAAAGGCGTGGACAGACATATCTACGGGGATTAGGTACAGACGACGGTAGAGAGCATCGAGGTAAGGAGGTAAGAATCGGGAGGACATGGCGGCCGCGGACTCGGCGGACTCGTCAGCGTAGTCCATATAGATTTCGCCATCCCCCTGGCCCCACTTACCCCCAGAGGAAACGTCCTTTTCCAAGGCATTGAGCCTGGTGACGACGGGGGCAAGTTGGGCACCGACGGACTCGTGCATGTGCTCCTTCAGAGCAGAAATCTGTTGTGCAGTGGACGATTGGATCGCCGCGAGAAGGGAGGCAAGGTCAGTAGGCGCTACAGGTAGTGCGGCGGATGGAGAAGGGGTGAAAGAGACAGCCTTAGGTGTGACCTCGATGGGCGCGGGCTCCATCAGAGACATGACCTGGGCTTCAGGGGTAGTAGGAAGGACTATATCAGAAAAAGGGGGGAGGTCCCCAGGCGCCGGCGAGGCAACGCGTGAAGAGGAAAGAGAAGGGGTGCGAGAGCGTGACCACGAAGTCTGGTCGACCGGGTCAAACCATTTACCTTTCTTCGACTTGGCGGAAGGCTTTGACAGCGCGGAGATGGATTTCTCCACCACCTCTTGGATCGCAGCCTTCCGTTCCACCAATTCTATCTTGGATTGGTTCTTGAAGGTGTCGAGTTCGGACTGGTATTGATTCTTGAGGTGTTCGAGCGTCTCCCGATAACGTGAAGACGCCTCCGCTTCTGTGCAGGCCTTGTATTCAGCTTCTAAGCCAGGGTAGATGGATTGGTAGAAGGCGCGAGCCGCGTCGTTCGCCTGCGCCTCAGCTTTCACTTTGGCGGCCCGAAAGAGTTCGCCATTGACTTCAAGGAGTTCGTCCTTATGAGCGACAAGCCATTCGTGGGCCCAGGGGACGACGTAATCGGTGACGGAGTTGTCAAGGAGGATGTTCCGGGCGTTCTCCCGGAGATTAAGTCCGTTCACACGGACCCAGTTGACTAGAAGAGGGTCCATGCCGTCGAGGAACTCGTGGGAGTCATCGGATTCGATGATAAGGGTGGTGAACACTGCCTTGAGGTTGGCTAGTTGCTCCGACACCCATTCCTCGGACTTGGCCGCAACGTCACGCAGTTGCTGGTTGACGACGGTGTGGTGCGTAGCACGGATATTCTGATCACAGGACATGAGGACAGAATCCATGTGTTCGGAAGTGACAGGGTAATGGCATTGTTCAAGACACCGCAAGCAAGTATTCCAAGCATCGCGGTCCTTCTGGTAATACCCGAAGTAATCGTTGAGGGACTCGAATGTTTCAACGCATAGTTGGAACATTGCGCTATCATCGGGATCGAGGTCGTTAAGGGCTCCAGGAGCGTCGACTGAGTCTCCGTGGGTAGTGCGAAGGCTTCGGTGAATAGAAACAGCAAGGTCAGCCACCAGGGCCAACCATGCGGAGCGTGAGAGGGGGGCGGAGTGGGAATTCTGATCGGCATCGAAGCCACGACCCAGAAGCAAGGTAAGGCGCTTGTAAGCGTCGAAGTCGCAGGCCCCGGCGTCCCCGACGTCGAAGTCAGCCTGCACAATAGAGCGGGGGTTGGAGATGGGATGGGGAGGAGGAGTGAGACCCATGGAAGAGACGGCCTTGATTCCAAGGGGGGGGAATTCAGAAGGAGGGGGAAGTTTGTCAATGAAGATGTGGGCCATGGCCACTGGGGAAGAGGGAGGGAAAGGAAACGAGCTCGGAGAAGAGGACAGTGTCAGATGTATTGTAGAATGGTATGTTTCGAATTGTAAACACAAACACCAGCAGTAGGAGTCGCGAGATACTCAGGCGGTATTCCTAGATGATGGTGGTTGGGGAGAGAGAGGGATGTGTGGACTTGTTCCCTTAAATCAGCTAGATGTACGATGTTGAGACGTAAGAGTCTTTCTTCAAGTTGTGAAACTAAAGATTGCGGCACTTGATTAAGTTAACAAAATTTGTCCTTTCTTGATTTATTTACAACCTTTGTATAGTAACTCACTTGTTTCTACAAAGGTAATTTGGCCGGGGGAGGAAAGAAAGAGAGGAAGGGGTTAATAGGGAGACGTGGGGTGCAGCAAAAGCGAGCTAAGTAAGGTGAGGTACGTAGCATGTCTTCAATGCGATGGTATCTGTTAACGACAAAGATTCCGTTAGGAGTAAAGTGAAGGAATCCAAAGATGGTAATGACTCGTCCGTCCAGAAGGTCGTAGGAGAGGAGAGGAACTTGGACGTTTTCAAAGTATTGTAACCAAAACGAAGGAAATTGTTCAAAAAGGAATTTGAGGGAGTCAATAAAGGTAGTTTCCACATATCCGAAGGGGAAGGAAAGTGAAGGGGGGTGAACACCAATCCGAGCGCAAATAGTAATGGAAGGGAGGACATCTGTGGCACTAACATGTACTGTGTGGTAGGAAGGTCCTCTGAATGGAGTTATGAAGTGAGCCGGTGTAAACTCTAAATCTTCGATCCGCGGGATTGGACCAAGTGGGTTAGGACCGAAGAATTCTTCTTGTGGACACCAGATTTTCTCTCCTCGTTCATAGACGACTTTGAAGAGATGCGGGTGTTGACCGACTTGATCCACACACAGAGGCAGTGCAAAAAGTTGAGGGAAGAGCTCGATGTCGGGAAGCGGGAGTAGGGGGGCGGCGGCGATGATGGGCGAAGGACTACGGACGATGTAGTCTGGAGACTCGGGGTGAGGTGACAATACGGTGGCGACGGGTGCTTCAACTGCCAGGGGAAGACGGTATTCCGGTACGTCTTCGTTGGTGTCCGGTACGTCTTCGTTGGTGTCCGGCAGGTATTGGAGTGTCGGTGAGGAGGTGCTGCTGCCCAAGGAAGAGTCAGAGGTCCCGTTGTTGCTGATAACCAGTTTCTTCTCAATGTACTGTTGAACGGCAGTGGCTTTAGCAAGGAGAAGGAGGGTGTCAAACAGCAAGGAGGGAGTCGGTGGTGGTGAAGGCGGTACTGGGTGTAGGGAGGTGTCGTAGGCTCCTACAAACGTCGAGGGGCCAGCTACTGGTGATGAGGGCGATGGCGATTTTGCGACCGACAGCAAAGAGGAGCTGCCAACAGCAGAGATCGCCAGTGAGGTGGTATAGGCTTGTGGTACTGGGGACCCGAGTAAGTCTTGTGGGGGCGAAGGCACAAAGGCCTGTTGGATGGTGGCGGTGGACTCGGTGAGGTTATACTTGTACGCTCCGTCTAGAGCGTCCCAAGCGTTATCAGGGAGGAGTTCGTCGTCGTTGTAGAAGTAGGGGGCGATCCAGTCAAAAGGGACATAGACGTTGGAGATGGAGGGGCAGGACACTTGTGTTTGTTAGAACAGTCAGCTCCGATATTAGGAGACTATTCTGATGTCGCGAACTTACTACTTTTATGAAGTAGCAAGGTGAGTGGCGATGGTAGCTTGGAGTTGGAGGTGACTGTAATAAAGGCAGAGGAGAGAGCAGTAACAGAGAGCGAGCAAGATTGCTAAGTGGAGGTAAGGCTCCAGGGTGAACTGTGGGGGGTAGACAAGAGAATAGTCTGGGGACTATTCGCTACAATTTATGAGTCTTATATACTAATACAGGGTGGTCCGTGCGCAACCCTTAGGGCCGGCACTGGTACAAGTGACAGGTGTAATCTAACCATATATGGTACAAGGTGATCAGTCAGCTGTATGTCGGAGTCTAGAAGTACATGACTCATTCTACTGCGCAGATGAGTAAGGCTGTTGCGCAATGCTGTATAATGAGTAATCCAAGTTTTGTGCTTGGTAATCATTATTACCATTATTGGAGCGAGAGCATGTTGATGCTCTCACTCCTTATAAGGAGATTCTTGATCAAGAGATATCCCTTATATGGGAATATTTGATAAGTCTGAGCTTTTTTATTGGTCCATTGCTGAGAGCATGACCGTACTCTCCAAGGAGAGTCTTATATAGAGACCCACTCGTTCCACTGTGTTCCCCTGGTTACGTGGGGGTTCCCAGGGTTATGTGTAATGTTCCACAGTCCCGTGTCCCCTAGTTCGCCTAGGTCACGTGTACTTGCCCAGAGTCACATGTCCCCAAGTTTGACTTGGTTACTTGACTATAGCTCGGCTTTAGGGGCGGGACCTGTGGACTTAGGGGCATCGTCCCCAATCCCCTTTTTAGGTTCTGTGATCCATGAATCTGCATGGAGGTCACGAATGCAGCCTTTGGCCACGTTTGCGACACCACCATTGCTTTTGTTGGCCTCAACATCCCTTTTGCCTCAAAAATATGTTTCCTTGGCTACTTTCCTCCAGGATCCCAGGTGGCCAGGGCACCTTTTTTGGGTCCCTTTGCGGCTGTACTTCGCTCTCGCTCTGTTGCAGCACCTCGCGCCCACTATCGTCTTTTGCCTTCCTTCGGGCTTCTGTATGGCTGTGCGTCGACTCTGTGCTCGCCCTCTCATGGCAGCACATCGAGCTCTCGCTTGCCTTCTTGCAGCAGCATCTCGACTTCACGCCCGGCCTTGCCTTGTGCTGGCATGTCGTGCCCACGCTCTGCCTCACCATATGCCCCTGGCTCCAACACCTCGGGCTTCGCGGGTGGTGGCTCTTTTAGCCCCACCAACGAGCTCGATTGTCACGGTCAGATCACCGTGTCAGAACAAGTCGTCGATCGGGGTCTTATTTGCGAAGTCCTTTGGTAAGGCAGTCGCAAGGTCCGTTGTCGTGGGCTACGGCGGGGGAAAGGTACTGGCAGAATCGGTAGTCGGGCTTGACTTCTGCGGTAGCGGGCATGTGCGAGCAAGGGCCTGGAGTTGGCGCGAGCAAGTACTTATTGCAACTCGAAGACAGTGGATGGTTCGCTAAGCAACGATTGAAGTCGTCCTTAGATTCCTGAAGGGGTCATTCACTCGAAGAAGGGACGAAATGTCTGTATTCCACAAGAGAACAAGCTTAGAGCTCGTCCTATGAAACACACGTGCTTATATACATGAGGCCTCATGGTAGACGTGAGGCGAATCGAGTCAGAGATAAGGGGCATGCGCGTAGCGCATGTTCAACGAGTCAGAGATAAGCAATCACGGGTACAGAACGTGCAAGCAACATGTTAGGGGCAGGGCCGGACATGACACGAGAGCGACAGAGAAGGAGAAATGGAAAGGTAAGCGAAAGTAAACGTAGGGGGGGAGCGAGTCGTGACATTGATGCTGGCTGTGCCTTTGGCTGGTGCAGGAGCAGCGCCCGTGACCAGCTGCTCTCTACAAGCTTTTGAGTTATCCACAACAGAGTGCAAGCCCTATCCCATTGGCCACTCCAGCACAGGAGCAGGGTAGAGGCAGGAAGGTTATTCTTCGCCCAACTCTTTGACTTCGCCTTTGGCAGGGAGGAAGACAAAAAGGAGGGAGATCATCGTGTGCATTTGCCAGTGAGCTCGATGCTGGCCATTCTCTCGGCTAGTACAGATGTAGTGTCCACCACTGATAGTGCTCGTGCTCGTCCTTGCCACATTGATTAATGCATCAATGTGCATCAACGCCCCATTCAATTTTACTTCCATTGCGTCAGCATTCGTGACTGCACATCCAAGCCCAAAGCATCCAAGATCTCCAGGGCCACCAACGAAGACAGGTGAGTTGCCCAATGCGGATGTTTCATTTTCCATCAAATCTAGAAATCCTCAACCCTTTCTGGGATTTGCCCCAATGACCCTTAAAAACTTAAAAGATTGGGGCAAGACACCTCTTTTTTTCACCCTTCTCTCTCTGCACCCATATCCAGAGCATGCCATATCCTGCCTCATGGTGGCCATTTATCCTGCGCCTGGGCCAAGAGTCCGTCACACATCCCACCTGTGGAGCTCTGAAGAGGCCTCTCTTCCTAGGCATGGCCCACCATTGGTGAGCTCAAAGATAATCGTGTGCTAGCACCGCACTGTATGTTCAATCCTCTGACCCTCTTACTGAAACAGCCTTCCCCTTCTCAGTATCGCAGCATTGGTCATGTTTGGTTTAGGTGTGCCACCTCAGCCCGTGACGCCAATTCGCACATACATCCCTCCCTTCCCAACGCCGCCACCACCGCTATTCGATCGGTCTGAAATACCCCGCTCCGACTGTGGTGGCTGACTCAAGGCATTCAAGGAGTCACCATTTTGCTCCTTGAGGCACTCGCACTTGACGACAATGTGCAACTCTCGCTTGCTCGCAATACAGTGTTCCTGGATGAGCTCGAGAGTGTTGGCCTCACCCTGGAGCTCATGTTGTTACCTACATTATGTGATGCATCCAATTGGCATCGGTGAGTCCCCTACTTTTTTTTTCTGCTTTTCTCTTTCCACAAAGTTTAATTGAGTTTTCACATTACGCATTGCAGGCGTCAATAACTTATTCCATTTCTGTATATTTATTTATTTTATCTTTTTAACAGATCACAGATGTGTCTGTTATTACTTTATTTATATGTTAATCTTAGTATTAATATACCATAAATAAGATATAAGATAAATAAAATGTGTTTTGATTATTAAGAGATATCAAAAGAAAATTAATTAAAATAAATACATTGCAAGATTGTTGCCTCATTTATGCCAGATTGCCCATGATTATGGATGAATCATACAAGATCTAAGATTTTCTGTATAATTAATGCATCATCTGTGCCAGATCGCCCATGATTATGGATGGATCATACAAGATCTTCAATTTCCTGTATAATCAATGTGTCATCTATGCCAGATCGGCCAAGATTATGCACATGACTGGCATACACTACCATTATGGTAATTATTATATAAAATTATGCATAATAACCCCCCCCCTTGTATACACTACCAAAGCCCGATATACTTGTCCCCATATTGGTAGTGTCTGGCAGGTGAGGTATGGTATCCAAGGCATATATATATATATTGCACTTTTGCTGATGGGGGAATGGAGTGGGATGGCCCACTCACTTGATGATCAATCTTTGTTATCACTATCGACATTATATACCCTAGCTTGTTGGGAGCTAGGAGATAGTTGCTAAGTAATCTTATCACATGAAGAACAAATCTCGCTCACGTCCAGTTGATCCGATCTGCTCCAGATCCCAACATTCAACATCAACAGTGAGCTAGACAAAAGAGACATAAAGGAAAGTATGAAAGCAGTCAGATTAAGTCTACAGCGATCGAGCGGGCATCACAAGGTCGAAAGTGCTGATTCCGAGCCAAACGAGCATCCCTCCCTTACAGAGCTCACACGTGAATTACCCGTCTTTGTTACCCTATGCTTGACAAGAACTCCCCTTCTCCCGCACCACGCTCTAACAACAGCTGCGCAACTTTGCCATGTCCCATGAACGTCGCCATTTGGAATGGGGTCCAGTTGAATTCTCCACGTATATGCATGTCTGCTCTGTACACAAGTAACGTCTGCACGACCTCCAGATGTCCATTTCGTGATGCCTGATGCAATGGGGTGTTTCGGTTCATCAACTGCGCATCGACATCAGCTCCATAGTCTAAGAGGAGCTGGACGACCTTTGCATGTCCTCCTGTGGACGCCCAATGCAATGGAGTCCAGGTTTTGCTATCTCTGGCATTCGCGTCGAAATTGTGCTCCAGTAAGAGCTGTATTACTTCGTCTCATCCACGGTACGATGCGTGATGTGACAGCAGCTCGAATGTGTCGTACCGTACGTTCCCGTTTGCTCCGTGCTCTAGCAACAGTCGCATAGCCTCGAGATTTCGACAATCATATGCCTTTACCAGCGGAACCCTCCCATCTTGGTCTTTCGAATTTGCGTTGGCCCCATGATCCAGCAATACATGCACAACTTCAAGGTTTCCCGTACATAATGCTGCGTGCAAGGCAGTCCCATGATATCCACATCTAGCATCGGCATCTTCTGCCTGCGCAACGAGGTGCTTTGCTAATCCCCTGAATCCACATAACACCGCATAATACAACAGAGTTGGCCCCAGGGGCGATGGATGTTCCGCAAGAGCATGAATCGACAGTCGTACCCAACTCCGGTCGACATCGTGTATCCACGCCCATGATGCAAGATATGGTTTACGTGGATCGAATAGACGTTCCAAGGCACTTTGAATTTGCGACGTTGCATCCCCGAACTTGGCATGATCGACCCAGTGATGGGCCGCATAGAACGCCAAAGGAAACGCCGCGAGCTGCTTTTTGTCCATTTTTTCGTCCAGCTGCAGGAGGACTGCAAGGCATGCTTGCACGAGGGTGACATGAGCACTATCTAGTGAAATGTGGTATTGGCGAATAGGGTCTTTCAACGTTCTCATTAATTGCACCATTATGATGTCCATTATATATCTCATTATTTTTTAATGATGTCGTTCAGGAGATCGATAATGGAACAATTAATGACCATTTTTCGATTAAGGAGCGTCGAGGGCTCCTACTTTTTTAATGACCATTTTTCTTCTCATTTTTCATTCCATTAATACGACCCATTTTTGTTCGGAGTTTTATTTTTTTTCATAGGAACAAGTCCAAACTACACGCAACACCACACTGTGTGCTTCCCCCCACTTCGACGTGCTCTGTCCCTTTGCCATGTCCACCCGTGCGGCTAGTGTCCGAAAGAAAGTGGGTTTCCAAGGACCCAAGCCTCCCAGCAAGGTACTACCAGTGAAACGTGGTGGCCGTACAAGGAAGACAACGGAGGAGGATGAAGAAGTTGCTGTTACTGACTTGAAAGCTGGTGCCCCACGTGTCCTATGGAACTCAAACCGCACAGAACGACTTGTCGAATGGCTGGAGAACAACGTTGAGGACCGTCAAAGGCTGTTTTCTGACTCAGCGCAGGATGCCAAAGAAGAAAATCGTCATCGTCGCACTGCCAAGAGTGTGAAGACCGGCTTTTATATCAAGATTGCTGAATACGTCTTCTCAGCTGATGAGGACGCAAGGATCAGGGATGACCTAAAGGAAAATGGAGCAAAGCAATATGCCAAGGCTGTTGAGAACCGTATCGCCAGGTGAGAAATACTTTTTTGTTCTATCGTGACTCAATGCTGACTTCAACAAATAAGTTTAACGGGCAAATATCAGGACATCAACACCGAGCTTGGGAAAACTGGGGCTGGGTTAACCGTTGAGCAGATCAGGGACAATCCGGAGCTAAGCAGTGTGCTAGGTATGTTTTTGCTTGAACACCGACATGATATATACTAACTAGTCTTTGCGTTCAGACCACCTTATCCTCGATTACAAGCTTCTAGTTTGGGAGCGCTTGCATAGCTTTTGGAGGATGCTTCCAAATTTCAACCCTCGTGTTATCTCGTCGGAGCCTGGCCAGGATCTAGGAGACAAAGCTCAACACCTTCTGTTCCCATCACGCACTTCTGGCAATGCTAGTGAGGAAGAGGAGCCCGAGGACGACATACCAGGGGAAGAGATCGAGGATTCGGGCCTGCTAGGCATAGTTGAAGGGATTGGTGCAGGTATGGATATAGACGCTGGCTTCGAAGGATTTGACGATGATACCCCCATTGAGGTATGAGTTTTCAGTTTTCTTTTTATTGATTTTTGCTGACAATGCCAAACTCAGTACAATCATGACTGCTCCCCCGAACCCTTCCAGGCTACACAAGCCCAGGGGCATGTATCTTTGAGCGGTGCTGTAGGGCGGCGTGTAGCCGACCTAACTTTGACGCCCTTTCGCAAAAAGGTCATACTTTCTGGCCATTCACGCACCCCCTCGACACCAACAGGTGGCTTGAATAGCCACTCCCGCAGCTCCATGGCAGGCAACAGTCGCAAGACGTCAGGTAAACGCTCCCATGTTGAGAGCTCACTTGAGTCAGCCAGTAGCGATCAATCCAATCTTGCTGACCTCGCGAAGGATTCGTACACATACAAGATGGCCCACCTCGACATCAAACGGAAGAAGATGGAGCTCGCTGCTGAGGAACGGGTCCTGGTGCTCAAGCAGCAGATGCAGGAAAAGGAGCTTGCGTACAAGGAACACATAATAAAGTATGAGCTCGAGCTCGCTCGATTGAAGTTGCAGAACCCCACCACTGCGAGTGCTCATCCTGTCAACTTTGGACTGGAAGGTCACTCGACTAACACATACCCCCCCTCCAACAACTTCTCACAAGATACTTTCGCATTTAGTGTAGGTGCGGCGAGTCCTACACTGCCGTTACCATCTTTCTCTTCTGGTACTTGGGGTTCTCAGGCACCCGCATCGTAGATCGTAGCTATATCATGTTGTCAAATGTTTATAGAAAGAATTCTGTATACTGCATTTATGGAAACAAATAAACATGATTTTAGTAAGCTACCCAGGTCGTCGAATGGCCCCACTTGATGCGCTGTTGAATAGTCGTGTCATGATATGTCGTCAAAATCTCTGCCCCTCCGTTTCTACATGTCGTTGGGCCTCTCGCAGGTCATCATCGCTACTACCCGAGTCGTCATCCGTCATGTTGGGGGCCCTTGGTGCTGGGTATCCTCTACCCACCTCAAAGAGATGCTCACGAAACTCCGCATTGAAATCCCCACCTTCAAGTCTAACCACAAGGTTATGTAGGGTGATACAACACTGAATGAAATAAATTGCCCATCTATGATGCTTGGGTGATGTGATTTGAATCCGGAGTTCGCGAAGGGACTGGAAGCGGCCTTTGAGCAGGCCGATTGCATGTTCGGAGTGAATGCGGACCTAGCAGTCAAGAACCATAAGAAATCTACAAAGACAGATAGAGCATAGACTTACTTTCAATACGTGATAGTTGTAGGTTCTTTGGTCGGGTGACAGCTCACCACCAACAGGCTTTCGAAATGGTGCGACACACCATGTCTCAGCAGGGTACGCTGAGTCAGCCCATATCCACTCACCAGGGGCCAGAATCTGCTTGTGTTCCTTGAACATGCGTGTGCTCCGGAAGGCAAAGGAATCGTGGACGCTGCCAGTATGACCAATAGCATAGTCTACGATGATGAGGGAATCGGGAAGAGTGACAAGCTAGTAAAGGGTCAGATAGTGATAGCAAGAATAAAAATTAAAACGCACCTGGCAGTCCAACAAGTAGGTTCGATTCTTGTCAAACCAGGCATCACCATGAAGGCCAGGCTGCTGGAACAATGAGAACTTCATTCCATCGACCATAAGATGCCCATTACTCCACTCAGGGCATACCTGCTCCGCAACCCATGCCTTTGCGCTCTCCCTCTCCTCGGCTGTTGGAAGATGGACACATTTATCATGTAAAGATAGAAGTGCCACCATCACATGGTTGGTGCAGTTCACCACTGTGCCTGGGCTGACACCAGCCCAGTGTCCAATTGCTTTGGGGCTGGCAGCGTTACCATAATGGCCAGCTCGAAATAAAAAAATTGCAAGTTGGGCCTCAACTGGGGCCTGGGGGATGTGAGAGTTGTTGTGAAAAATTTGGTGGTTACAGATCTTCTTGACGATGCCATCGAAGGTGTCAGGGTCGACGCGTACTCTTCTCCTGTACTGGTCAAGATTGCCATCACGCCAGAGTTCAAGGAGAGGCAGTTGCGACACCTTCTTGATGGCAGGGTTATGGCGTAGAACCCTTGAAGTGATGATTTTGTAGCGTAATTTGTTGATTTTGGCTTGTGCCGTGAAGGTGTACATCTCCTCAAAGTCTGAAGGTGAAAGCAAGACAGCTGATTGCAGGAACGCCTCATCACCGGAGCCAAGGGAAGAGATTGAGCTGATGCTGCTGATGCTGCTAAGGCTGGATATTGAGGAGATCCTGGAATCATCGGAATCGGGCCAATCAGCATCGCTAACTGCAGGGGTGATGACGAAGGGTTCAATGGACACGTCTTGCAGGTATTTGGAAAGCTGGGCACGTTTGAATGAACGGTCAACATCATCCAATTCTTCAAGCAGTCTGCGGTGGAGTGGGAGGTGTGGCATGATTTTATGTTGAAGCAGTGTGAGTTACAAAACAGACGATGAGCACGAGTTGTTTACCACCGCCACACTGATGGGCAGGTGGGTCGGAGACTCAAATATGACTGGGGTGCCGACACCATGCTGACATGTCCACAAGACAAAGGGAGCCCATTATTATGCTCATTATTGACATTTTTGCAAGAGGGGGGTTTCAAAGTTAACCATTAA
>QFFA01005009.1:0-23975 GCA_003316565.1 Russula foetens | reverse complement strand
CTTATAATTCGGTTAAAATTGTATTACAAAGACAGCCCATTATAAGGCTGTTCCCGATTTTGCGACATGCCCCTTGGCGCCATCCCATACATCCCGATCCCGATATCGGTACTAGATCGGGTTATCGTACCCCGGGCAGCAGGGGGTTATCTATCAGGTTTTTATACGGACGGATACTAAAAAGCGATCGGGAAGTCCGAAATCTGCTATATCATCCATCTATCGCAACGTGCTGGAGTGGCGGCAGGGGTTACAGCTGTTACAGTACCGGTACCAGTGGGCTGGGCGGCCAACAAGAGCCAGCCGAGTGGCCGAGCCGTCGTACAGCAAGTCAGGGTGAAGGGAAGGAACACAGAAGTGGGGGATCCGGCCGTACCGTACTCATATTGTCGTTTGCACCCCGGGATCATAAATGCATCAGTTTATGAGATGTGAAGAATGGCGCATGTCGATTTTAATATTGCTTTTGCGTGACTGGTCGCGGAGCTCACGCACACATGCATGGTCGTACGGTACAGCAGAGTAGAGCCTATGGCATCGCTTGTCATATCATATGAAATCGCACACCCGACCAGCTGACCCGCCTCCAGCCCTCCAGCCAGATAAGCGCGCCACCACCCGGTCGCCAGCCGATCCTTCCTTCGACCTTCGACACGCAGCGCGGTAACGGCACGGCGCACTCCACAATGAGGGGGTGGGCGTGCACCACATGAATATGAATGGGGATTATATGATATGATCCATCCGAAGGTGGTGGGTTCAAAGTCCAGGCCTTGTCTCTAGAAACCAAACAACTAACTGGCTAAGCGACAACAACGGCGTGGCAAAGGCATATAGCCAAGTTAAGGGACGTTTATGAAATTGCATGCATGTATTCTTCCAAAGAAAGAAAGCGAGGAAGGGGGAGAGAAGAGATTCCGGAGATGAAGCCATTTACTCTGGGCAGAGGGGCTTTTGAAAAAAGAAACATGTTCAAAAGGACTGCACTACTGTCTGTCTGTCCCACCCGACGCCGGCAAGCTTAATGAATGACGGAGCGCCCTCTCCTTCGCTTCCCCTCCAAGAGAAAGATAAAAGTACTGCACGAGGCATAGGGTCTTCAAGCCGTTCCCGTGCCGTGAAATGGTGGGGCTGCCGCCACCGCCAGTCATAGAAGAGGGGGAAGAGGAGAAGGGGGCGTGGTGTGTGTGGAACGAACTAGAAACGTTCTGATAGAAAGACAGGGAAAGGGCGCAGGAATTGAATAGAGATCGGGAGGGAGGGAGAAATGGCAAAGGCCTTGGCCTTGAGGCATGTCGATGATGGGTTAAGCCCAACAGAAGGACCCAGAACCAGGGGTTCCAGAACGCGAGTCTTTTGCTTTATGATCAAAAGGAAGTCGTGGCCAGCGCTGCACGCCGGCGAAAACTCCCACCTATTCGGTCTTCTCGGTCCTGGTTCTCACCCTTTCAAGGTCTAGCAGGGGAAAGGTGTTCTGTCAGTTTGTCTTTTGTTTGATGCCATGTTCTTGACGTCTTAGTGAAAGTGGAGGGAGAGACCGCAGCGCCTCTGTCGTCTGCGGCGCCAAAGCGCCCTGTGTGGCGGTCGGGTGTTTGCGGGGCCGGGCGAGGCGGCGGCGCCAAGTTGAAGCTTGATGGGGGCATGTGTAATGACAGCCAAAAAAAAGAGGTTGGTCCATGTATGCACGTATGTATGAATAGTGTATGATATGTGTGAAAGATGAGCGAACGAATGTATGGTAATGATGACAATCAAGCCGATCAGAGGCCAGACAGGTCTGAGGGGATAAATGGGAGGAGGGCCACCGTGACCACTGGGGCATACAGTATGCATGCATGCGGGCTTTGCACGCGGTAGCAAATGGGGTGGGAAAGAAGACAACGCCTCAGAAGCGCACGTTTTGTTCGCGGGTGGCATTGGCAGCGCAGCGAATCAGAAACGTGGGTGGTGCGAGGGTTCGGCTGGCGAACAAGGCAGAAAGGGGCCACTGGCAGGGATGGGGGAGAATCAAACGAAAGGTTAAAGCCTACGTTGTACCCAAAAACAGAGCTCGACTCGAACGGCCTGCGAGTGTTCGTTGCACTTTGCCCGTTGCTGTGTACGATGAATCGGCTCGGCCTCGAAAGCGTCTCCGGCACTTCGTCCATGGAACGTCGGCATTATCGTTCTATCGCGCTGGCGGTGCTTGTACGATGTCCATTGTGATTCCGTTGTTTAGCGCGCAAAGGTCTAGGGACCTGACTGTAGTGGTCAGCGGGCCAGGCTACCCGATGGTGTCGGACGGGGTCGGATGACGAGGTCGACGAGGCACGGCGTTGGAGTAGCTAGTTAGTCCTTCTAGAAACTAGAAAGAAAGGGAAAAGGCCAAGGTCCTTTCTACCTTCTCTTTTCCGAGTGGGCGTGCGGTGAGAGCTTAAATGAAGGCGATTGCTTTTCTTGTGAGATTGATACGGATGGGAAGGAATACGACCCCAAAGGGGATAGATAGATGAACTATAGTGGTCCGTCCGACCGCCGCGTCCTGTTCTGAGTTGGCCGTTCGGCTTGGAGGAGACAACGTTGCATTGCCATTAAAATATCAACGAGTTCAACAAACATTGAACATCGAGATGCCCCTAAACGTCTTTTTAACTGTCCGTGTCGGACCTCGAGGCTTTGCCATGCCCCGTGCCATGGGTTTAGTTTTGACTTGCTTTGATTGTCTCGGTTTCTGCCAGAACGGGACCCGTTTGATTTGATTGAATCTCCCTCCTCTCCTGTCCATTATCGGTCTCGTCTCTCAAGAACTTTGCCCCTCGGGATGTCATCGTTGGTGCCACCGTCCAGGACGAAAGTGAAAGTATACGTCAGGGGTGTGGCGGACCAGGCGATGGGGCGAGCGAGGAGGTTGAGGACACGGGGCATGACGGGGTCTGGGTTGAAACGGGCGCGACGCTCCTTAGACATGTCGAGTATATGCGCGGGTGATTGTGGAGAGTAAGAAACGGGATTATAGTGCGGAGGTCTATTGAGATGGGGCGACGAAGAATAGGCGGACGGAATGGGGGGTAGTTAGATAGCTTGACGGTGGTGGACCGAGCAAGTGGGTTGATGGCACACGCTTCATTTGAATGATGAGATGAGAGGGATCTCACTATACTGTATACAGATGCAGGGAGGTTTGCCAAGCGAACCAAATGAAGGAAGGCCGACGGGATAATCCCGATGGGTCTCATTGGATCAGTGATCAGTACAAAACGAAGTAGAGCTTCCACAAGACCACCACACAACTACGAGTACAGGGATAACAAACCTAACTCACAGCGAACGAACTAAGTACCTTTCAAAAAGACATGAACCCTCAGGAGAAAACCGTGATACTGTAGCATCCAAACTACAACAAGAGGGAACCGTTCGGTGGGGGAGGGGGAGGACGACAACAAAGCTTACACCTCCGCGTTCTCCGTTTCCGCTTGAGCAGGTTTAACGCAGAGTCGGCGATGCTCCTCCCAGTCCTTGTGTTGGTGCTCCGCCGAGCAGTACTTGACCAGCTTGCACTTGCTGCATATCTGTCCACGCACCGTCGGCCGCGCCGCGCTCTTCCCATTCGTACTCGTCGACGAACACTCGCTACCCTCCCCGACGGCAGCCTCGCCAGGCGGCGCATCCTCAGAAAACGCGACGTCACAGTCGATCCAATTGCACATCTCGCGTGCGCGCACGCGGCGAAAGGCAGACCCGTGTCTGCGGCCACGCTTGAGCGGGAGCACCGCCGCGCCGTCGAGTCCGTGGCGCGGGAAGCGGATCATCTCGCAGTCTTCCGTGCAGCACGGGTTGGGACACCCCGAGGGGAAATCGAAGAAGATGTCGGCGGCGGGGACGAAGAGCGGGTGCGTGAAGAATATCTGCGAGTAGGACGTCGTTTGGTGCGAGAAGAGGACTATGAACGGCGGACGCCGCTCGTACAGGATCGCGCGGAAGATGAGGTCGATCTGCGGGAAGCAGGGCGTGCGGCGCTGGAGCTCGAGCGTGTGCTTCAGCCGCGCATCTGATGGCAATGATGATAGGTCGCGCGCATAGAGACGTGCGTGAACTCGTGAGCAAAAAGCTGAGAATATGCGTATCTCTCGCTTACGTCGATAGTGTATCTCCCGCTCCGTGTTGTGCTTCACCGTCTGGCCGAACGTGTGTTGACATACAAACTTGAAGTACTCTGTGGCGGCATCCATCTCCGTTCGCTTCATATCCGTCACAATAATAAAGATATCGTCGCAGCCATGGTCGTGCATGCCTCGTAGGAGCATAAGTTCGGGGAGCTTTGAAAGGAAGGAAGGAGATCAGGTTTCTCGGGAACGACGGCGGACCGAGAGAGACACACCATCGTGAATACCACAGGCATCATGGAGAGCTTCCGGTCCTGCATCGAGCGATGATGGTACACATGCGTGGTCCAGGTACGATCAAGCGGTATGAGCCGCGCGGTGTCGACGGTACGCATGAAGATGTTCTCGGGGACGAAATCGCCCTTGCTCCAAGCGAGCAGCTGATCCCCACGCCGGAGGGAGCGCAACGCCGAGTGCCTGCGCTCGCGCACGCGCAGGAACCAGTCCCAGTACGCGTCGTTGCGGTGCTCGAGCCACTTGTCGATCAGAACGTCGGTCGCGTCGTGGTCGAGCGTCTTGCAGATGAGCTCGCTCATCGACAGGCTCGGCGGGTGGATCGGGGAGTAAATGCGGGACTTCTTTTTCGTCGTCGTCATTTTTACGTTCATGGATGCGGGTGCGGTGAGGGTTGAAGTGTGTGTCGTTTGTTATGATGTTGGTTGTGTGTGTGGAAATTGGTAAATTAATGAAACCAAAAAAGCGTCCGATGCGGAAAGTCGACAATTCCAAACAAAGTGAAAAGAGAGTCGCGTGCTCTCGTGCTCGTGCCTGCCTGATAAGATTCGTCCTCATCTCCAACTTCATTTTTCGTGTACCCACATTACAGTGATTAAACCTAGGCTACAGTACTAAAATCTAAAAGGTAAAAACAAGCTGAAATCACTTCCCACAGATCCCAGCCTAATGCACAGCCAGATGAACATCGCATAAACGTTCGATCTCTGGCAAACGACGTTGCCTCTCAACGACCTTCCAACCAGTCAAGCCACATGGACGTGCGAGTCCATCGCCTACTCTACTCCTTGTCCCAATCCTGCCAGGCAACCAGATTCACATCAAGGTTGGCCGTACTCTCGCGCCATACCCCCTACTTGACTGCTGTTGACAAGTCCTAAGTACATTCGCGAAGCACCGACCGTCATGGCGATCACTACGTGACAAAGTGTCATGGTCAATAAAATGTACGTAAATTACCAAGCCACACACCCCACTCACCCCCGGGGACCATCCACATCTGCGGCCGTCGGTCGGTTTGATGGGTCAGATTAGCGTGTCCATTCCTCATCGAACCAACGAACGCACCATATTCATGTGATCTTTGAAGAAAAGTTCTCCATGAGCCCGCAACCTCGGTGTAGATAGATGAGTTACTCACAGCTCAAATTCAAACCGATGAAAACCTGGAGGCCGGTCATTACGTACAAGCGCAGGACAAGTCGGAGGGAAACACGCACCGCAGCGGGTACCTCGGCAAGTGCGAAGACTACAATCCATGTCAAACCCTATGATTAGCATGAGTAATGAGATCAAGGGGGGATGGGCGAGGCTCACTTGCGTGTACATAAGCCACCAGAGGCCACCCCTCTCATGGGCTCCTTTCCAGCGCAGGATGCCAGCGAACATGAGCACGAGCAGGATGAGATCGGTGATAAACGTGGAGAAGATAGTGACCCTGGTGTGCAGGATATGATCAAATATACAACGGCCATCATCCCGCCGGTGCCCGCGGACAGTGGCCGCGACTGACAAGGTGCTTTTAGAAGACTTGTTTCTAAGTAAACGAAGAACACAGGTACGAACTATAAGTAAAGAAAGCGGCATTGGCGAGCCAAAATGCGGAAGCGATTGCGAGAACGACCTTATTTCGTTCCCAGAGTGCGTACCTGAGAGTGCCACGTTACATTTACGAAGGGTGCGACGACAAGACGGGCTTTGCTTACACGCGTAATATTACCAAGGCGGATGCGAGTGATACCGACAGGGATCCGAAGATCTACGTAACCACCTGAGGTTAAAGACGACGCATAGAAGCACCGGATTGTCTTACAAAACTTAAAGAGAGCCAAGCCTATGAATGGATCAGTTCTCATTACCCATCTAAATGGTACATGAGCCAAAGGTTTCGTACCTGACAGTCTATCTTGAACGACCCGTCAATGTACACCAGCTGTAATATGACGGTGCATAAGGTACACAGACGACACCCGATGTAAAGCTGTCCCCTGTGGTGTTAAGCCATTCGCTCTCGCAGGATGCCCCGAACCTACAGGGTATGTGGAGATAAACTTGCGCTTGCCCGTGACAATAGAGTACTCGAAGTCAAGATTCAGTACGAACTCCCAGCTGGTGAGAGGTGAGACTACGGATAGCAAATTCCGAAAGATAGTGTGATGGCTCACATGAACAGACCAGCCATGACATGTATAAAGTTGGCGAGAGCGACTGTCACACCACTCAGTGACTGGACTCATCTCAAGGACATTGAAACCCTACTGCTTTCCGCGACCTCCAGGGCGGTATCGTACGACTTGGTCATGGATGGGGCGACCAGTCGACGTCGTAAGATTGGGATAGGATACTGGGCAGGGGACGAAACTAGAGGAGTAAAGGTGTAGCGGTTGCATCTGGTGTTGGTGCTACTTAAACAAGGGTGAGGCTGGGATATCAGCGACGAAATGATGAGGAGAAACACTTACAAACAGCCCGACACTCACCGTGACGATCAATCCCGAGGTGAGATGCCCTTGTTACTGAGCCACGAAGCGTCTCACTGGCAGCACCCTCGGCATGTCTAAAATACCGAGGCGGTACTGTACTGATGAGACGTCTTTAATAAGACACCGAAAGCTTAAAGTCAGTTCCTTAACTCAACGATTCGCCGTTGGTACGTAACCAACATATCATGCAGGTCGATTTAATCATGACTACGGTTCAAGATTAAGCCGAGGTCTTGAGATGTCGATCAGAGATATTAGAGGCTCCGAAGTGCATTAATTAGAAGGATCTCGAAGTGGGAAGAAACCACATGAAGCCCGACGATGCAAGAGGAAGCCAGAAAAGAACTCCCTCGAGAAATAGAGGAATTGTTCCCATGGCTTCATCTTATCGATGAAGTTCTTCTCACGCTTTTGGCGCGTTCCTGGTTTCGAAGACGATCTGGGGGTTGTTGGATTGGCCTAGGGTTGGATCCAGACCATACCACGTCACATCGGATTTCATGAACGAAAGAGGGCTGTGATTGCAACGTATTCAGCGCATCAGGACCTTGAAAGTAAAGATGTACACATTGTGCCTTGGAACCAGTACTACGCGCCAGGGGTGCTAGATACATGATGGCTCACCTACTGGGAGGCATCCGTAATACGGGGCTGTGCTGATAGATGGGGGTTGTTGGAGTCGGCAAGGCATGGATCCACCCAAGGCGCTATGTCGGCGAGTGATAGGCGGAAATGCAAATCCTCGGCAAAGAAGTAGAGTCGGATGACACGTCAGGAATCGGGGGGATATACCCCATCGAGTACGCGATAGTGCCGCGAAGGGGGATACGTTCGGCAAACCAATACAACACAACACCGTGACAGTGCCCCAGAACGGAGTGGATCGCACAAATGGCGAACGCGGGGAGGGAAGGGGATTCTGACGGATTGCCAGTGGATACCCTCCGATGAATGGCAACAACGTAGGGGATATTCAGACAGGAGACAGGACGTGGTTAGATGAAAAGGGTTTGAGGCGGAGAACGTGGCAACGGACTGAAGGATTCCACGACAACGTCCATCTCTCCGTCGAGCACACACCAATGGCAGCCATAACGGCACCGTCACAGCCACAGCTCGTACATTCCGTGTGGAACAAAAGAGCTTGGGACGTGGTTGCAGTCCCCATGACGCGAATTGATTCGTGACGACACATGCGCACATCCTCGGCACTATCAAAAGCTTGCCAACTTACGTAATTGGGAGACGGTCGTACGCATGCCTGCTCGACCGAAATGGGCGGCCACGTCCAACTTTATATGCTCTCGAGGTTGAAACGGGCGCGACGCCCATGTCCCTATGACCCACACTCACAAAAGTCGATCTCCAACTCCAACAGGCGTAGTCGCAGCGCTTGAGGTTGTTGTCAATGGTACGTCGGTCGCGTCGGGGTTGGCAGCTGAACTTTCCGCCTCGAGGGTAACAAAAAGGGACCCTGCGGTCAATATCGCCAGGAGAGCCCAAGAACAGGAAAGGGAACGTGTTGTGTCGGAGGATGAAAAGTGTGGCAGATAAGTCGCGATCGCGGAACGGAAACATTTCACACATCGGCAACGGATATCCCCATTTCATTCAACATACACCACTTTTGTCCAGATATGCTACAACGACATACCCAGAAGCCGAAAATACAGGCCCGAGTACCATATTAATCTAATACACTTCCCGGGTTACCGGATAACGCCATGAGGCCTAAATCCATACAGCGAAGGCAAACATAATGGCTGAACGGGCGAATAAAGCATCACCAAGGTATCAAACCGTTTGGCTTCCAAAAGATTCGGACCGATTATCATCTTGTTTTGTTATGAACATGAACCGGTGGGGGCTAGGGGCCAAATAGTTTGCCTCGTGCACTGGGTTTCCGGTTCCCAGGGTGCTTTCTTCTCGGGAATTCGAATGTGAGGGAACGGCGAATTTGATTTCTGACTTGGTCGACAGCCCCTTCAAATTAGTGCCAACTACTCCTATCACAGGACAGTTGAGCACAGCGCTGTCGACAAGTCCCCGGTACATCCGCATGGCAGTGATTGCCTGGATTATCACTGCGTGATGGCGCATCACGGTCAGTAACGCCTACATAACGCTCGAAAGGGGGATCCACCCACTGGACGGAACCATAAACATCTGTGGCGTGGAGATTTATACATAAGTTGGTGCATTTATGCTTCGTCGAGCCAACAGACGTACCTGGTTCATAGGGACTACAAGGGCGAATCGTCATGAGCACATATCTTGGTATGGATAAGAGAACTACTCACGGTTCAAATTCAACAAGATGAAGACCTGGAGGCCAACTTCAGACACATGCCCTAAAATTGTTCGGGAGCAAACGCACAAAAGGAGGTATATCCACAACTGTGATGACCACAACATAGATCAATCCCTATAATGAGATTCAAGTTGTCCGGTCAATTGAATGCGGTCACTGCTGAATGTGGGATTCCTACCTGCGCGTACATGACTTGCCAGATGCCACCCATCATACGCGCTTGTTTCCAGCGCAACACACCGAAAATCATGAGAGAAAGGAGCATGGTGTCGGTGACAATCGAGGAAATGATGGTGATCCTAATATCCACTATATGGTCAACCTCACAAAAGAGTGCAACACGCTGCGCGCGGGTTATGGACATGTCTGACCACATCCGTCAGGAGATTTAGTATCCGGAAGAGATGGATACAGACTATAAATATAGGCGATAGTGTTACCGAGCCAAACGGCGAAGGAAACTACTAGGATGGTTGTTTTCTGCTCCCAGAGTGCGTAGCTGAGAACACAATAGTCAGAGAAGAAACGAAAAGCAAAGATATTACTCACATGCGCGCAATAATCATACAAGATGCGGACAAGAACGTGATGTATGAAAAGATCTGCATGGGCGCTTGGAACTAAGATCACGCCGCTGGGGAAATGAAGAATCTTACGAATGCCATGATGACCAAAGCCTAAGAGTTAGCTTAGTCTCACTTTCCCATACGAACGGTACAAGGGTCAGGGGGTTCGTACCTCACAGTCAACTCCATTCGACTGGTCGAAACCCAAGAGCTGCATTATCATGGCGCATAACGTGGACCAACGACACGCCAGGTAAAGCTAATGACCTGTAGCATGAAGAGTTCAAACATCATCGAGGCCGACAGGGAACATACCGGCGCTGTCCGGGTGAACCTGCGCTTTCCCGTTATGAGGGAGTACTCATAGTCGAAGTTCAAGACAAACTCCCAACTGGTGCGAGGTTGAGAACCGCGAGGTCAACGTGCGAAGAGTGGACGAGACGGCTCACAAGTAGAGGCCAATGAAGATATGAACGACCTTGATGAGAGCGACTGTCAGGCAAAGCTAAAATCACCAGCCATTTCGGATGGGGAGGAGAACGAACAGGCTTCGGCCATCAGAACGACGGTGTCGTGCCACTTTGTCATGGTCACGATTTTTGCTGCCACCGAGCGATCAACGCTACGGAATGTTGGCAGGCAGGGAAGGAAAGAAAGGAAAAGAAATGAGAGGCTAAGGGAAGGAGAACCAGTCGTTGCCCTTCGCACAGGCCCATGTGGGTTGTACTTAAGGAAAGCCGAAAGCGCGAGGCCAGTCGTTGAATGCCGGAAGATCGCATCAAACGTTATGAGTTGGCATGTGTGGGAACCAACACTATCCAGAGCCCCGTCGCTTTCATCACCTAACGGTTGCGGGCGTCACAGGGCTGACGAAGCGCCTGCCCCGCCTGATCAGCATGTAATATATCGCCAAGGCCGTTTATGGTCTTGATGAAACTGATTAGAGACGAGGATCTCGGCCTGACTTGTTTCCGTCAGCGTGGCCAGTAAGCGGTTTTTGTAGCTGGCACTTTCCTCGAATGTTATCGAGGCCGGTTTCTGCCCTTCCGTTAAAACCCGAACACGAGGTCTCTGAATGTACATCAGAATCAAAGAGGGCAATTAAATGATTGATGAGCGGTTCTAGGGGTGTATACCAGGGGAGAAGAATCTTTTGTCAAGCCGCCACTGGCAGGGTGGAATAGAATTAGTGGATTGATTCCAGAGTCGCCCATATCTGTTTGATAAAAAGGATAAATGTATCATTGTACCCGCCCGCAACTCTGAATCGGAATCGTAGAAGTGAGGGTCACGGTCAACCGGTCAGATGCGACCAGCCTCGTGCCGAACGGCCGAGATGAGCGGAGTCCGAAATAAGCAGTGACAAATACTGCCACTTGATGTGATGAGTGCCTCGGAAGTGCTAACAAACTATACAGTAGTCATCCCCCAGGTTGCTCCTCGTTTCCAGGGTCTGGTAGGTCCCCGTGGGGCCGTCATAAGCACTTTTGACAATGTCCTTATCACATACAAACAAATGAACTGACTCCGAGTGACTGGATGCGGTGTGGCAATTAACGTAGCCTCCTCGCTGCTCAATTCATCAAATTTCAGTGATGCGATGGAGCGCGCGACATAGTAACGTCAAAAAATGTTGCTGCAAATACCGTGTGTCGGCTGCAATGGCTGGCGAACTGGCAACTTTTCTATGTCGATTGATGTTTCCAGTGCGCCGCCCACTATCTATCGAAGATAGGCGTAGTGGGAGAAAGTCGATAAGGCGGGAGCTACTGTAGTTACGAAATACCACTTACTTGTCTTCACAAAACGATAGTCCTCATTACTTTGTTGGTTGATAATAATACATTCATGTATTGATGCACCCTCGGGTATCGAGAAGATTGTAACGCATCGTTGGACATCATTTCCCGCGGTCGTGGTCGGGAGAATAATTCATCCACACCCAAAATTCCTCATGGCTTCGTGTCTCGAAAGAAAGACAGTGCATCCGCGGAGCATCATAGACTTGAGTGTATTAGCCTATAAATAACGAGTAGCCCATGATGAAGACTCATTGGAGAAAGTCGACTCTATAGTGAATTCCTTACGGCGAGCAGGGCTTAGTTGGACCTCCGTCATAACCGGGAAAGGAAGACTCGCAAGCGTTTCGGGTCTGCGAAGCATGCGCCGCGTATGCATGTGAGATATCGAACGCTTTGCTGTGAAGGGAAGAAGGTACACGCACACCCGGGTCCGACTAGGAAGAAAAAAGGACGCACCATATCCGTCCTGTATCACCGACACAGGTAATGTGGCTGCGACATATGGTACATGGTAAGATCAAGCGTGATCGGGGCCCCAACCGTAACGCTGCACATTATGGCAGGCACGGGTGCAAAAGCGTCGGATCAGGAGATATGCACGCCACGGCGGATGGCCGAAGTGGCCCATCATCCCAAATCACACCAACTGGGGACGAGAATTGGGAGGATTTCCGACGCGGAGGGCTTGAATAGAAGTGCTGTGGCGTGCTGGCGAACGTTGAGCCGGCTGGCTTCGGTGCTGCGGTCGCGCGTAATATCAGCCGAATGGTATACAGTAGCGCGTACTAGTACCATGGATTCTGGTGTCGCGTCACCCTGGGTGATTCATAACGAGAACCCTCAGTGCTCGCCGAGTACAGTTTTAGATCCGAAAGCGAGAACCAGACACGAAGTCACTAGCCCCATGGATCAGGTAATTTCCACTCCGTGTGGATGGATGAATAGTTGCTCGTCTCATACGATCATCCCGCAATGATGCGATGAAGAAATAGGGACAAGTTCACCAAAGCGGTACAACTCGAAGATGGATAGAGTAGGGTGTGGCACTTCATGATGGCCCTGCAGCGCGATACGTGGCGAGTTGGAAATCGCAGTCACGGTAACATCGGCATATCTGGGTTACCGAATCGCCACCGCACGTCCCACGCGAACGTCTACAGTTTCTGCGACGACGATTCTCCGTCCCGCTGAGGAAGTTCAACGATCTGCGAGAAACCAGGATATGGCGGGAGATTAAGTTCGAATTTTGCCTCCAGAGACCTTCCACAGGAGACGCCTGCTCAACAAGCACTCGACTAATAGACAAACGACAAAAACTCACTTGGACACGAACCGTCCACCGAGGAAATGACGCCCCGCGAACTTCCGAACGCCCTCCTTCGGCGCCGTAAGACTGACGAGAACATCCGGATACAACACGATCCTGCCCTGTTGCTGTCCCTCCTCATCCGCAGCGTCGCCTCGCTCGACGTCCCACCCAGATGGGATGTCGACGGACACGATGGGCAAGCCCGCGCGCGATATGAGCGGGAGCGCGACGTCGAACGGCGCACGCACGGGCGGCCTGAACGAAAAGCCAAAGATGGCGTCGAGGACGACGTCGTTCGCGGCAAGCGCCGTCGAGAGCGCCGTCTCGGCTAGCTTGGGGTCCGACTCGGACGTGGGGAGCGTCGGGATGTGCATGTTTGTGCATTGCGTGTGCAGGCGCTGCGGGAGCCACACACGACGTCGTGTTGTAAGTAGTTGGTACGAGAAGGATTACTAAGCAAGCCCTGACCTTGTATATGTCCTTTGATCCAGGCTTCAATCGATTGCGCGATCGCATCGCGTTAGCTGTTATTCGGGCGAGGACTAACGGAAACCGACCACACCTTTGGCATCCAAATCGTCGGCTTGTATCCAAACATGCCTGAGATTGAACGTAAGCCTCGCGTAATGACGCAACGGATCCAACGACAGTACCTAGATGCCGCGCAGCGACCAGCCCATCTCCACCTTGATTCCCTGGTCCGCAGCAAACCAACACACGAGGATATCTTTCCCTTCCGTAGACCGTTGCGAGTGTCTGGGCGCACGCGAGACCCGCGAGTTCCATAAGCTATGTCGGAGATATAGGCTTCTGAGGCACGACATGAACGCAACGGGTACCACTTGCCTGATCTATGCTGAACGCTCCAGCTGTACTCATCAATTCTTCATCGATCTATCGAGAATGTGTTTTTCATTGGGAGAAGTTCCAACTCGATCAGGGCTTACTAGTACTTACTTGTTGTGCAAGCTTTGCGGTGAGATATCTGATCGACATGGTTATGGGACAAGGAACACTGCGATTTAATGATGTCACAGATTCTGTCATACATGGAGAGTCCATATACGCATGAGAGTGAACGTGAACGTATAAACACTTTCGTATAATAAACTAGAGAGACTGCTCGTATGTTATGAATACAATCGAAGCCAGATACCACAAAGGGTGTCCGCAACAAAACGCACAAAAAATAGACATGCCAAGAAACCCCAAAGGGACAAAGGAGATGCTCACTCCTCACGCGAGGGCTTGCACGCCGTTCTCCCAGTCGTTGCGTGGGACAACGCCTACAGCGCGACATACGGGGCAACTCACTTCAACGAACCCACCTGCACTCTCGCGCTCATCCTCATTATCAGGAGCCCATCCCGCAACACGCTCCGCACTCACTAAGCATGCTGGGTGGAACATGTGCTCACACCCCGATGCATCGCCCACACCAAGCGAGCGGATGACAACTCGTGAGAAGTCCGCCGTCGGTTCTGGGTCGTCGTCCGATGGCCCAACCCCACAGGACATGTCGTCGCAGCGCAGGCCCTGTTCGCGTTCGCTTTGCTCGACCCTTTGGCGCAGAGTGAGACCGGGCGGAGGCGGCGGTACCCATGTTCGTTTCGGTGCACCGGGGCGTGACGGCGGTTGAGGTGTGGCAGCGGTTGCGGGGGTTGGAAAGCCACCCAACGGGGCGGACCAGAACCATGTCCCGTCAGGCATCCGGACGATCTGGGGAAGCTCAAACTGGAACAGGCCAGGAAAGCGTGGCATGCCGTTAGTGTTCCGCTGGCCGTCTTGAGGTGGTGGCTGCAGCCCTTGACCTGGCAAAGGAGGATGCGCCTGGGTCTGTGGCGGGACTGGGGCTGACGTGGAACCCTGTTGTGTAGCAGCAGTGGGAGGTGGCGGTGGGCGGTGTTGTGTGGGAGGGACGAATTGACGTCGAAGATTGTGGAAGGCGTGCTGAAAAGCCATGGGTGACAATGGGTCCATTGCCGGAGGCGGCACTGGGAGGGGATCTTGTTGACCAGGACCCTGTTGGCGCAATTCGGGCTGAGGTTGAGGAGGCAAATTTTCTGCCTGCATGTGTGCTAGGTGGAATGCAGGTGGTGGAAATGGAATCGTAAAGGTGTGCTCAAAGATGGTTCGTCGTAGTGGAGGCGGATGCAAAGGAGGTCCATCTTGCTGTTGGGCAGCCTGTTGGGGGGCTGGGACCACACCAGGGGCAAATTCCCGTTGTCCCTGCCCTTCCTGCTGGGGAGCTACTGGTTGCGGTGGTATGGGTTGCTGCTGTTGACGAGTTTCGCTCTGAGTCCGACGTGGAGGCTCGTACGTTAAGTTTTCGGGATCTACATTGAATCGACACGTCGGACATGTCGTTTGCTTTGGACGCGAGAACCAGGGTACGAGACATGCGCTGTGGAACACGTGCGAGCACGGTAGAGCAATTACTTTCGGAAGAGGTTCTTCCGGTTCTGGCTCTGGCTCTGCTGTGTTAGTGGCGTCGGTTTCTTGATTGGTTGACCGTCCACTATCGGGAGTGGCGTTCCAGCGGTGCTCCCCACTGTTGGTATCTGAGGTGGTCTCAGCGTCTTCCTCCAGGAGTGCATCCCAGCAGATAGCACAGATAGCGCCGTCGGCGCTACCCTCACTGATTTTCCGCATCCTCTTCACAAGACCTTCATTCACCGCTTCCAAGCCCTTGACAAGTTTCCTCGCCCTGACAGGGTCCTCGCGATTAAGGTCATGTGAGGCGCCGAGGCCGAGACCGAAAAGCAAGCCCATAAGACCAGCCCATCCTGGAGGAGCTGCACCAGGTTGTGGACCGTCGGCGTTTGGCCCTGCAGTTTCCGCATCAAAGGCAGCTTCAAACAGTTGACGCAATAAAGGTGGCATGGCGTCATTGGTAGTGGGAATAGGGTTAGGTGTTGGTGGGTTAACGTTGAAGGTCGTTGTGTTTGGGTTGTCGTCTCTCGGCGGAGATACATTAGAAGGACGTTGATCGTCAAAGGGTTGGTCGGTCCGGCCCTGGAAGTCTACACCTGACCGTGCATCCGCTTGGGGCTGCCTTGTCTGGGCATCCGTAGGAACACGGAACACTGGCAGGTCGAACGTAACCTGCACAATGGGAGCGGCAGGGCCCATCGCTGGTCCTTGGCCGGTAGTAGGACCACCAGCAGCTTGTGCTGTCCGGAAGCGTTCGCTAGCTTGAGCGATGGCTTCCACAATAAGAGGTTGAAAGAGAGTTCGGAGGCCTGGAAGAGGGACTTGACCCTCAGCCTGGCCTTGCGTACGAAGACCAGGCATGGGCGAAAAATTGGGCAGGCGAGCGCCTGCATCGGGTTGTTGCGGACGAGGTGGGTGTGGGTATTGGTGAGGATGGAAGTGGACGTGGGGATGAGGGTGAGGGTGAGGGTGAGGGTGATGGTGATGGTGAGGATGCAATCGTGGAGGCGTTTCAAAGTGTGATGACGAGCCAGGGTGCCCATTGCTCGCCGACGGTATGGTATCTTATAATCGTGTTAGTGTTCACGTCATTACTACTAGGTCATAAACTCACCAGTCCGCTGCTGTCCTTCGTCTTCGACTTCTTCGACGACGACGTGTCGGTGATTTCTGTGGCTGCTATCCGCCACGGATGGGACAGATGGTGGTAGTGCGCTTTCGCTTGGTAAAGCGGGGCCTTCGTCGTCAGACGCATCACTGTCGTCGACTAGAAGGGTCATTTCCACGTCGTAGGCATCGGCATCCGATTCTGACATTGAGTCATACCCGTGGCGACGAAGACTATCCCCGTCATACTCCGAATCCGATGCGTCATAGAGAGGGGGCATAGAAGTGTCACTACGAGCATCGATATCTATCACCGACGGGTGTGTAGCTTCAAGCGCCTCCGAATCGACTGCATGGGAATCATGGGATGATGTGGCGGGAGCGCCGGTGCGTGGCAACGATGGCAATTGTGACGAATCAGATGCCGAGTAAGCTGAATATGTCGTAAAAGAGGGCATGTCGCTCGGGGGATCAACAAAATGCATTTCGACATCCTCATTCGTAGTGTGTGAGGTGGCTGGGCTAACAAAGGACGTCACCTCATGGCTTTGATCCTGTAATGAGGTCAGTTAGACGTCATCGACTCTAGGGCGGCGGTAGTGAACATACCAATTGAATTGGTTCAGGTGAATGGAACTGAGGGTGAAGAGCCCCGGATGGTTGGGGGACAGAATCCACTTGCTCCTCCGCCGATGTGCGTGATGAGCTCTGGCCACGTCGGAAGAGATGATTGAATGCGTTGAAGAGACTATGTCCATGGCCGTGTCGTTCCATGAGGATACTTGAGACGTATGGATTACGAGAAGTGGAGAGTGTAGAGAGGAAGTAAAGGCGGAGAGATGGTGGTTGTGGGGAGAGGTAAGAGAGCGAGAGAGAGCGATTAGGATGAAGTGATACGCTTTACGATGGGCCCGCTTCCACAATTGGAATCGGAATCTCCCCGTGGGCTCGGGCCCCTTGGCACCAGCCAACCGCAGCGCAGCGGCAGCGGTCCGGGCGCGCCTCGAAGGTTCGCGAAACTACCTGGCCGCCTGGGTCATCATAGCGCCGCGCACCCTTTCACATCAGACGCCGCTTTCAGCAATCTTGCACGCACGTACTCTGTTGTTCAAAATGAGGGCCAACGCCAGAGTGTACTCTGACCTACATGCTGTGCAGTCGAACCTCAAGCTAGCACGACTAATAAAAGGCGAATGCGATTTGTGCCACGTCCCTGGTGACGTTCAATTATAGAGACTATGTTGGCGCCACCTAAGCACGCCTGTCTATTATAGCCCTCCTTGTCACTGCCCAACAAGCTGTGGATCTGTGGCTTGAACTCAAGGATACGTTACGATGACAGTCTATACAAAACCAAGCATGTTGTGAAATCGAAGACTGAGGCGCGGAGAGCCTGAGGTCATATATGATACGAACCTTCACCGGGATGCCTCCGAGATGGACATGGTGCCACATATTGCGTATAGCATCCGAACGTCGGATTTCCATCCAGCTGTAGAAGCAGTATTTCTTCTCCATCTATTCGGCACTGTCGGCTGACGCACACCTATCTCGGTGACTCAAAGACTCAAACTGTGTCACGACCACGTAAATTTTAACTTGGCCGAGAAGGTTGGAACGTCGTACAAGTGACATTCTCCACGGCCAAACAACTTTTCGGCGATAATGTATGGTTCTGAATCGTCATCAGCGTGAAGTATGCTGCTATGATGACACACCGGGAGATGGGGGAGTTGAAATGACAATCCTGTAGCAGTTCCGTAGCTTCGGTCCATTTGTTTGGGGACAACCGTCTCCGTGGGCGTCAGCGGACATGCGTTGCATTGGCACCAAACATATGCTGCGGCGTTGGCACTTCTTCGGATCAGGTCAGGTGCGTGCCATGCGACTCGCTCGGCATGATACATAAGGAAACGTATTCAGTAGTTGAATTTCTCTGCTCTGAGAGAATGTGTGAGAAAGAATGTGGGAGCGTACGTCTAGCCCTCACCCGAAAAGGAAAAGGATCCCGACGTGCATGAAATCTCTCTGCCACGCTCTGCCACGACATGACAAGGCCAGGCAAAACTACTATAGCACCGTGACCGCATCGGCTAAGGTCACACATCCATCGCACGGGCGACCTCTACAGTGGGCGGAAATCGAAATAAAGTCCTGTTTCGCTTCGGTATCAGTCATATTCGGGCATGCTACATATCCGCGCGGATTGGCACCAAGGTGCCAGCTAGGACTGTACTAGCGCCCTAGTACAAAAGGTGTTGAAAACTGGGCACCTCTAGTTTCCTCACATAGTCTCTCTCTCGTCTACCATGGCTAACGGCGATTTCAAGATCTACGACCCGCTTGCATTCCTAGGTATCTTCCTTTGCGATGTATCTTCTATACCTTCCTAATGATACCCTTTTTTCCATCCAGGAGTAGTGTTTGTGGCAATTCTTCGTAAGCGTTGAGATACTCTGGCACCGAGGGACCCTCGTCTAAATCCCCAGACAGTAAATGGGTTCCTTTTCGGGGTGTTAGTTCAGCAATTCTATGCATATTGGATCAGTGGTATGTTGGTTGGTTGGTAAAAGTTCCCAAGGATACTTACTTGGTAGCAGGTTTCAAGGACCGGACACGCGTTAAGTGCGCCATTACAATTAGCCGTTACATCCCATATAACTTAAAAACCCATCTTCACAGAGTCTTTGTCATTGTGCAGTTTTGCTTCGCTACCCTCCAATGTGTCGTGTGCGCGTTCCTATTTATGGTCTTAACGTTATTTTGCCGACTGGTATTGTGCTAGGCTTTTCCATCTAGCATGGAACTTATTGTAAGGTGCCACTTTGCTGTCTGGATCAGTCGCCCATGTCACCCGCAGCGTTATTGGTTACTGTCAGGCCACGAATTTTAAATGTCTGCCTCACTGTTCTTACATCCGCGCAGTCGCTCACCCCGGTTTCAGCATATACTTGGCAAGCTCCTGTTAGTTCAGTGTGCCAATGCGTTCTTGTTCTGATGGCGAATACGTTCCTTGCCTGCCGGTACGTTGGGGCTTGATCCCCTGGATGATTGAATGCTTAACTTATTCCCGCTTCTCCTTTCCCAAAGCATCTACTCCCTGACAAAGTCCCGGCTTCAGAGCGGATTGGTCATAGTTCTTTCTGCAACTGCCTTCGTATTCGGCGTGTGTGCTATGATCCTACCTTGGACTTCTAAGGACTCGTAAGGATATCATCATGCCAACTTCAAATGTCGGGAACTGACAGATATTGGAGGATCTTTATATACACTGACTTCAAGAATACTGCAGAGTACGCTTTAACGGTTATCTGGCACGCGCTGCAAGCTACCTCCGAAATCTTCCTTTCAGGTATGTCAATTCGTCCTTTTGACGTGGGGCCTCACTGTACTAATCCCACCTAGCTTTTCTCATACGGGCGCTCTTGAACTCCCGTTTTCGCTCGAAGAAGGCGGACAGCGTCATACATATTTTGATGCGTCATGTCATCCAGATTGGACTCTTTGCCACGATATGGTCCCTCGCAGAAGCGGCAACATGGTTTTTGTTACCAAAATACACTATTTACGCGTTGTTTACCGCGACAGTGGGCCCAATATACACGCACGTGGGTGTTCTTCCTCCAGGGATCTGTTGATACTTACGGGAAATGTTGGTTTTAGATGATATTTGATACGCTCTTATCTCGCACCCGACTGCGCGAGCGCATGAACGAAGAGACCGTCTTCCAGATAGGTTTCCGCTCACAGGTACGTTTACCCGGTGTTTGTCCCAACTTCTGGTCCCTACCTAACAGAATGACCGGATCCACAGCTGCGTTCTGACGAGTCTCAAGCACAGCAAGAGTCGCTTCAGATGCCAAATAGAAACATGTTGGCCATGGCGATGCCGCAAATGGCCTCTTCAACTGCCGATACGCCAACCTTGGGCCACGTCACCGAGGACGACGTCACGGACTCAGAATTGGTATTCATGCCCGTAGGACAACCGGGAGTTCGCTACGAGGTTTCCTATACGCCCCATGATGAAGTTTGAGCATTGAGGAGCATCTGGACCACCTTTGATGCGTTCGTTCCGGAATGACTTTGTATTCTCACGACACTGAAAACTGATGCTGTGCTATCAATTTCCAAGAAATTGAGTAATTTCGTGCATTAGCACCTTGCCAGCGATTTCATCGGGATTTTGTGGCGCCCAAACTGATCCCGTGTACTGGCTAGGGTTCAGTCAACAACGACCCCATTACCATCGTTGATTCGTTGCTGCCTTGAGAAGCCAGATAGTCTTGTACATGATTTAACGCGTCGCGCCTGTCGCGCCGTCCAGCTTGAACAATGAAGACACTGATGAATCAGATCACGAACGTGCTTCCTGCGACGATGATGCAACTCTCAAGAAAGGTGCTCGGGGGCAGAGCAAGAAAACGACAAATAGTGCGAAGGAGCTGTGAACGGAGGACGATGTTGAGGGAGGAATCACTAGTAGATTTTTGGTGTTTGGACTTGTGATTCCGTGCATCATGGCAAACTAACTACACACGTCCGATTCGAACAAGAGTATGAACAAGAGTATGTCTTCATGGGTGTTGTCTCGACGTCATCAAAATAAACTATGGGGGGGTAAAAAAAAGGGGGATAATGAATAATTCCATTAATTTTCTAAGAAGTAAATTATTGCTAACCTACTGAAATCATCAAAGTAGGTTGATACAGTAGCTGTGCAATGTCGCGATGCCCACAGGCAGTAGCGATCTCCAATGCCGTCATGCCGTCATCTCCCCGGGCGTGCACATCTGCTTTATTTTCAAGCAACACTCGCACAATCTGAATATATCCCCGTCGCGCCGCGAGATGCATGGGAGTACCGTGGTCTCTGACTTGTGCGTTCACATTCGCCTTGCGCTCCACGAGCAGCTTCACGACCTCGAGATGTCCATGACTAGTTGCGAAGTGTAACGGCGTCCACAGCATGTCTCCCTTAATGTTCACGTCGGCCTTGTGTCCTAGTACCATTCGAACGACATCCGTTCGTCCATCCGCAGACGCCCGGTGCAATAGACGCCCGCGGTAGTCGAATAGTCCTTCGACATTCGCCCCACGATCTAGCAACAGCTCTATAACCTCGTCATGTTTGGCATCGTATGCCATGGATAAGGGACTCTTCCGGTATCGATTTGTCACGTTCACGGTGGCTCTGAAATCAAGTAGCACACGCGCGACGCCAACGTGTCCCTTGTGTGATGCCGCGTGCAGCGGACTCCCGTGGCGACCGCACTTCGCGTTCACATCGTCGTGGCGCGTGGTGATGAGATGCCTCGCCATCCAACTGAGGCCACATAACGACGCATAATACAAGGGTGTGGCATCGACTGGCGATGGATGTTCGTCGATGCTATCCATGGGTCGTTTGATGTCTGAGTCGAAATCGTGTATCCAAATCCATGACGCAAGATGAGGCTTCTTTGGGTCAAATAGACGCGTCATGATGTCTTTAATTTGTGGTTCCACTCCTTCGATTCTGGCATGGTCGGCCCAGTGTTGAGCGGCGTAGGATACCAGAGGAAACTTGACAAGCTGCTTTTTATTCACTTTCTCGTCCAACTGCAACAGCACTGCCAGACAGGCTCGGGCGAGGACGACGTGTGCGGCATTGGTGGAAATGTGGTAGCGGCGAATCTCTTCGACCTCGGCTTCACAAATGCGATCAGCAGTTAGGAATTCTTTCACTGTAAAGTGAGAGAATTGAACAATTTTGGAACCTTCGACGTCGACGATGGAGATTAATGTGGAGCATGCGGAAAGTAATTCCTCTTCGGGATTCTCAGAGCGCCAATCCTCCGTAAGACCAGGCGATTCGTCTGAGTCAAACTTGATAACGAATATCTCTGCGAGCTCTTCAGCGTTGAGCGGTCGAAAGGCTGCAACCAAGCACTGGAAAAGTCGAGATGCATGTCGCCATTTTTCTTTAGATATTCCTTGCAGCGCCTTTTCGTACGTCTCGTCTAGCGTGGTCGGAAGTTCCTTTAAAACTCTGGGAATGCTTGGAGGCAGACATCGACGTAGGGTGTCCAATTGGCAAGACACCCAACGAAACCTGTCAAAAACTATGAGTGAGAACGACTAGACTCTTCAATGGGATGCCTCACATTCCACCAGCTGATTCCGAGAGTGTATCAATAACGAGCTTCTTATCCTTCTCTCTCCACCTCCGCATATCTCTGTCCGAGTTAACAAGAGCATGGACATATCTGATGATATCCTCCTTCTGACCGTTCTCATCGTGGAGAGACACACGACGCTCTTGTGGTGCCAAATGCTTAAGGATAGAACTTATGTCTTGCTCGGGGCGACTCGTGACGCAAACGAACAGGTTGGAGTACTTCGCCTGGACAAGATTCTCCACAATTTTCAGGACGCTTTCACGGGCAGATGGTGTGCCGAAGTGATTCGGACATTCGTCCAACGCATCCACAATGATATAAATCGGTTCTTGTCCTGGTAGGTCGAGTATACGTTCAAGACATTGCTCGAGGGCAGCCTCACTAGGCTGTTCCGAACCATATCTGCAATCGGTATAGAACTGAGAAAGGATGCTCCGGCATTCCTCAGACGCATTGGCGAGTTGTACGAGGACGGATATCAGCAGGCCTCTGGCGTCGCGTTTGGTTCGGTCCCTGAAGTCAAAGTAGTAATACACGACCAGGGCCGGACTGGATTCCCGGATTTGCTTGATTTCCTCGATGATGGTCGAACTTCGGGATACGATGAGCTTCCGATCATCAGAGAAGTCACGAAACAGCGCACCAAAGAACGGTTTTCCCCGACCCGGCTGAAACACCGCCAGAGACTCGATTAACAATAATGAGAGGTCGATGGTGGAGAAACGTACGATTGCCATGGACCCACAATAGGGAACCGTTTTTCTTCCAGTCTTCGAATGCACTACCTCGAATAAACCACCCTGCAGTTCCGTCGTAGTGGGCCTTGCACGCAATGTTGTGATTAAAGGAATGATCCGGAGGATTGAGCCATGTTCGGAGCTTGTCTCGGGCCTGGTCCCCTGCGAGTGCGTCTCAGCCGTGACAATACACGATTGCATCGTTGGGGAGTTACATACGATGTAATTCATGTGTTGCTGTTCGACATGACAAGAAAAAGTCAGTGCGTGTGTGAAGTGAGGGAATGTTACGCACTTCGCGTATTTTCTTTGACGGTATTATTGATGATACGCACGTCCTGCCTAATATAGGACATGTTGTTGCCGACCTCGTGGACGTCCTTCTTGATCTCCCCTACATTGTGCTCGACACGTTGGGTAACTCTCAGGTTCGCCTGTACGTTATCATCAACACGGTGGATGACCCCTTGGACCTGCGTCACAGTTTTATCGACGTTGTCTACAACTTCCAAGGTTCTTGCAGCCGCCATTAGACCCTCCTGGTTCGTGAGCGCATCCAATCGTTGAAGTGCATCCTCGACGTCTGTTCGTCCCGCCAACCTCTTCATAATGTGTTCTTTGTCATAGTCAGCCCAAAAAGTATGGATGAAAAGAATAGACATACTAATTCGGTTCTGCTTCATCACCTTT
>QFFA01005000.1:0-11935 GCA_003316565.1 Russula foetens | reverse complement strand
CGCCGTCGTCCTCTGCGCCCCGCATACTGCCGACGACCATAGTGCCACAACCGTTGTCGTATCCGTCCGTCCCGCCCCCGTCGCTCTCGTCGTCGTATGCGGGACCGGACTCGCCGGTCGAGCATCGCGGGAGCAGGTGGCGCCATGGGTCTATACATGACTTGCGCCAGGCGAGTCGTAGCGCTTCGAGACATGAGAGCGTCGAGCGCGGCGCGAGAGTCGCGGAGACTGGCCAGCTCGTTCCGCGTAGCAGGGCGGCGAGCATCGTACCGGGAGGGACCAACGGACCCCCAAATGCCAGCATTCCTCCCGCTGAGGTTGGGCCGTCAACGTCATCGTGAAGCACGTTGTTAGCTAAACCAGGCCACCTCTACCTGTTTCTCGGTTTCGTTTTTCGTTTTCCTTTTTTTGTTATCTTTGGTTTCCCCATCTGTGCGTTCGAGGCTTTGTGGTGTTGGAAGTAAGTCCTCTCGTAACTCTTATTTACCCTCTTTCGTTCTCTCTTGGAACGCGCAGAGTGTAACTATGCTCTTGTAAATTAGCAGATAGCAGATAAGAACACTACGACTGCCAAGAGGAATCTTTAATCCAGTCTTGTCCTCAATCCCCTCCATTAGCATCGGTTGGTTCAGTTAAGAGTGTCGTTCGGTCAGGTGTCGCCGCCTCGTGTATTTTGTACTTAGTCGCACTTCATTTTGACGTTCTTGTCATTCAAGTGAATTTAACAACGCATCTGTTATACAATTGGGAAACGAGAATATGCAGCAAGTCAGGACAGTAGTGGATACATGGTAACACATCTCTGCACAGACCCACGAGAGGGGTGGAAAGGAAAGATTGGTGGACACGAACAAAAAACGAGTGGCATAGATGGATGGGCGGCGGTCAAAAATGAGGAGGTCGGGTGCAACTCATGCCAGCACGGCACTGATATCGTCTACTCTACCTTTTTTGCCTCCGGCATCTGCTGCTGCGGCGCCTTCCTCTCCAACACCTCGACGAATTTTCTAGGGAACCAACCCTCGCGACCGTCGCGCGTGCGGCCCTTCCACCACTCCGTCTCGACCTCGATCCGCGGGTCGACTTCCATCCCCGTGCTCGGGTCCAGCTTGCCCATCACCGCCACGATCTCGTTCTCGTGCAAACTGAGCTCGGACGGCGTCGACGCGTGGAACGCGTACGCCGTGCGCGCGAACGTCAGCTGCGACGGGTCCAAGGGCGGGAGCATCTGCCCGTTCGGCGCGAGGACTCCACCGCCGCCGCCGGGCCCTTGCCCGCCTTGGCGTTGTTGTTCTTGTTGGAGTTGCTGCTGCTGCTGCTGCGCCGCGCGCTCGGCTAGTATTTTGACGAGTTTGTGCATCGCGTATGGGATGCCTAGGATCGCGAGGAAGAAGAACACCAGCGGTTTCTTGCTTGCGTTCGGGGGGAGCTGTTGGGTCGGGCGCGCGGCGGGGCCCTGTACCGGGCGTCCATTGAGGAACTCGCGAAACTCGTTGTGCATCTCGCCTGAGCTGGCGCCGCCGCGCCTGCCGGTGATGAGTTCCTTGAGCCAGCGGACGAGGCCGAACAAGCCGAGGACGCTCCCGAGCGCGTTGCGGAGCTGGGCGAATTGGTCGACGACGCCGGCGAGGGCGAAGAAGGACGAGTGGGTGGCCATGAAGGTCGACTCGAGCATCTGCGCGAGGCCGGCAAAGGTCTGCACGACCGAGTGGAGGAGGGCGAAGGTCGTGGCCGTCGTCGACTCGAGCGCCTGCGTCACGCTCGGGTTCGCGGGGTCGTACGGCATTCCGGGTTGGCCGTACATCCCGACGGGGCCCAGTCCCATGCCGCCGTACGCGCCCGAGTACATGCTGTTCATACCGTACCCGCCCAACCCGTAGCCTCCGTAACCGCCTAGCGTCCCCATGCCGTTGTACAAAGAGGAGCCGTAGGGGTACGCACCGGTGCCGAAGCGGTTGTAAGGGGTGGTGAATGGGGAGGCGAAGGGAGCCGTTGTAGATGCTGTGGGAGACGTGAAGGAGGCAGGTCTGGCGGGGACAGAGGGTGGGGTGGTCGTGGGAGGCGAAGTGGAGCCAGCGCTCACAGACGGTGAGGTGGAGGCCGGTACGGCCGGTCCTGACGCTGGTGAAGAGGTGATGGCTGCAGGAGCGGGGGATGTCGACGCTGCTGCTGTTGCTGCGATGGTACCGCCACGTTCCCAAGGCTTTGGAGGTGAAGCCATCTCTCAAATCGGAGGGTCGAAAGTGCACAGGAATGCCAGTGGGTGAGTGGATTCTCCGATAAGAATTACGGGGGGGGTGACCTGTTGAGCATTCCTAGGAGTCAGACAGAAGCGCAAACGAGCAAGCGGACAAGGAGGTAATTGGAAAGAGCTTGCCTCCAGGGGTAATTTTGTCGATGTTTCAGAACGATTATAAGGAGGGAACGGGGCAATCGAGAGGAGGGAAAGCGAGGGCGTTGACGTTAGGCGTTTACGGTAGAGGGACCCAAACGGAAAATGCCGAGAATGGTCGGATGTCGGATGGATTCGGTGATCTGGTCATTTGCCATTTGATTTCCTTCTCTCTTTCTTGTCATTCCCGCGGCTTGCCTCTCACGCGATTATCGACGATGGTTCTTTGCCTCATGGAGGACATCATTGCGCCCTCTCCAGTGACCCAGGTCGATCACTACAGTAGTTCCCACGGTGCCTGACCAGCGTCACTGCATGTTGTGATGAGAAAGTACCAATTTCGTTGGGCGTGGCGATGACCTAACGGTGCGGGTTTGTTACTGTGACTGCCGCTTTGCGGATATTTCGGGCTCAAAGATAAACGAACTTGCAACCGGTCGCACGGGTTGAGAATACAAAAAGTGAGTCTGGCTGCGTGGGTGTTGACAAGAAGAGGTCTGGTGCTAGGTTCACCGATCATGGATCTGGAGCAGACACTGTCGGGTGTTACTTCCGTTATGGTGTGTCCGTCATTCGCCCTGACATTGGGCCCCTCACAGAAGACAAATCCTTCCCGCTGCGGAAGCTGTAGGTCATGTCTTACCAGTTTTCCTCTTCAAATGCCGTGAGCTGCGCCTCTTTGCTAGTACTTCCTCCGCAAATGTCTTCCAGATCGTCTCGAGTGATACCACGTTCCCTCCGCCAACTCTACGCGTAGTTGGGTCGGCTTGGATGTCATTAAGCTGTGAATGCGGGACCTACCTGCACACCGCGATGGGCGTCATATTAACCGCCGTGCCCGAGTAGGAGTCGGACACGACCGGACATTTCGGCTCGAACGGTCTTTCCCCCACCCACATAATCGTCGTACCGACAAGAACCCAAGGTAAGGCGAGAGTCACCAAGCTCAAACCCAGACTCGCGTCACCGTCTGTGTCTTTCCTCGTTAGTGTTGCAGTTCCCAGATTCGTTGGTGGGAGATACACCAGACGCTGGAACAACTGTTCGATGTAGGAAAGTGGCCGCGCGTATCCCTGTCGTGCGGTCTAAATATCACCTATTTCTTTCCCAAACATAGCTAATAGGCACATACGAGCGTGCTGGGGTCGCGACTATTCCTTTCCGTTTGTCAATGATCCATGTGATAGTCCCGTCCCTCCTTTGACATTCCTTGAACTGAAGACAGTCGCGCGGGAAGTATACGACCCAATTTCCATTCTGCCTCACTTGCTGGTGCCACAAGCATGCACGAGGCGCTCTTGCGGCGATGCCCATAAAACTCCTCTAACTGCGTTTGTCGAAAGAATTCTCACTAATGCGAGCTGTGTTCTCGTTGAAATTCGATACGCCATTATGTGGGTTCAACCAACTCAAGGGCAATTGAGGAATTTGGGAATGCGTGGTATCTCAAGAGTCCTGGTTTCTCACCTTATCTTCACTTTTTGCTGTATTAGGCTTGACAAGCCGCATTTAGCAGCCGTATCTACTACGTACACGTGCCACGTGCTGTGAACCCCACCGGTGCGGTGCATTTCCGAGGATCACAGCCTGAGGCCTCCAGCTTGGATGGCAATACAAAAGCGACCGCTCTATTCGTTTATCAAGCCCATGGGCTGATCCGTACTGCAATCATAGACTCTGAAAGTACGTCCGATGTCTTTCCCAAGTGTTTTCATAGCTTATGCATTGACTAATTCCCGCGTCGGTCACATGCTCCGGCTCACATCAATTTCCTGTTCTCACAACCAAACAATTACCCCACCGACTGTTCGTCCCTTTGTGCCTCCTTTCCAGTCATGCCAACTGTTAAGGGCTCAAAGTGCTCAAATCCGGGCAAGAGGGTTGCATATCGCCGAAAAAAGCTATCGGCGGAACATGGCAAAGGTGAGTGGCCACCGGCCAGCGACCGGTTACTTGCGTTACTGAATTTGAAGTGATATAGACCAAATCCACCGACAGGGGACAGCCGGAATGCTGCCTGACGTTGTCCTCCTGGAAATATTTGATTTCTACATCCTCAGAGTGGATGACTGGCATACACTGATACACGTATGCCGGAGATGGAGAAATGTCGTATTTTCATCACCACATCGCCTAGACCTGCAACTTTACTGCACACCTAGAAGATCCGTCACGGAGATGCTGAATATCTGGCCAGAGTTGCCTATCCATGTATCGTACCATGATCTCGGAGTGGTGGAGGGTACAGATAATGTCACTGCTGCACTGAAGCTCAAAGGCTCCATATCTAGTATCAGCCTCATGGTCAATTCGTGCTCATCAGTGTGGGGAAAAATTGCGGCAGCGATGCAAGATCCATTCCCGATGCTGAAACATTTGGATATGGACCTTTGGTCGTCTGGTGACACGATGATCCCCGTTATTTCCGATTCTTTCTTAGGTGGATCTGCTCCCCATCTACAAACCCTCTTCCTACGTGGCATCCAATTTCCTGTATTATCGAATTTACTTTTGTCTGCCACTAACCTTGTCATACTTTGGCTCTCTGATATTCCACACTCGGGGTATATTTCTCCTGAAGCGATGGTCACTTACATCTCTGTGCTGACTCGGCTCGAAAAACTTTCCCTTCAATTCCGATCCCCTCGTTCTCGCCCAGATCGACCAGGCCGATTTCTACCTCCGTTGTCACAGCTCCCTGCTCTCACCCATTTTGGATTCACAGGCACGACTGAATACCTGGAGGACCTTGTGGCCCGAATTGACGTCCCTTTACTGGAGGTTTCAATCATAACGTTCTTCAATCAGCTCCTCTTTGACATTTTACAACTCCCCAACCTTGTCTCTCACATGGAAATATTCACAGGACTCGGTCGGGCAGATGTAGTCTTGGGAGGTCACTCTATCAATATTATACTTTACCCGAAGGGCGGGGCCGTTGATCTCATAATGCTTAAATTGGAGATCTCATGCACAGAGTTAGATTGGCAACTCTCAACTCTTGCGCAGGTCTATAACTTGTGCTCGGCTACCCTCTCTAGTTTGGAATGCCTCAGCATCTGCGATGATCTAGATCAATCACCACATTGGCAGGACGACATGGAAAGCACTCAGTGGCTCGAAATTTTGCATCCCTTTGCCACTGTCAAGGATTTGTACCTGTCCAAGGAAGTTGCACTGCGTGTTGCATTTGCCCTGCAAGAGCTCTCCGAGGAACGAGTGACAGAAGTGTTACCCGCCCTGCAAGATATTTTCATCGATGATCTCCAGCCCTTTGGATTCATCCAAGAAGTTTTTCGTGAGTTTGTCACCACGCGCCGGCGACAGGTTTCCAGCCTCCCTGTTGCTATCCACCGTTGGATAAGGGATGAAGAGGAGGAGGAATGAGTCGAGATGTCAATGATTGGCTGGTGCGTCCCCTCTCCATCCCATAAACGTTTGGTCTGTCACTTACCATCGTTCTTTCTCTTTGACGCTCGTTTGTCTGTTTTGGGTTACTGCCGTATTCCTAATCTTACGTAGTATGATATGTTTTGGTGAATGTTGGTGACTGGGAGATAGCATTACTAGATCTGGCATACGATCTTGGCTATCTACCAAAGTGGCTTGTTGTGTACTCGTACTCGGTCTGTATAGCGTCTGTACCTTGTGATACGATAATCCCAGATATGCGATGTAAATGGAGTTCAATAACAGCTCGCGGTTCTGTGAATGGCGCTTGGCCACCTATGCTCCTAAGCATGTATGTTGATCGGTCTATCACTCGCGTTTATTCGCGACTACAGTAGTAAAGACACGTCATATGGAACACATACTTGTGTACAACAAAAATAACCGTATGAAGAACGCATTGACTCAGTCACTTCTACCTTCTCGCAAATATAAACTTTGGAAAGGAAAGCGAATCGTCGTCTAACACTTGGTAGCCTATCCTCGTGGAGATCACGTTCGCATGAAAAGTTTGAGGCTGGGTGACTTGGGCACTTGTGATGACGCACAACACCACACAGAACGGAAGCTCAGCATCAAGAATCTGCACAGACAATCGCCGTCGTAAACGCCTCAGGGTACAAGTATCCATATTTGGCCATGCCGTGATGGCTAGCGTTCCGATCAGTGTCCCATCGCATCTGAAAAGCAGATGGCCCCAGCCACCGTGACGACGGCAATAGAGAAAGTCATTATTTCTCCTGTCGCCACTGACGGCCGACATTTTCCATATCACACTCTCAGTTCTCGCCATGACACAACGTTACAGGCCAGGTGAAGGGATCGCCGAGGGAACAAGAACGCTGATGAACTCGGATAGACCAGCAGTACCGGCAGCGCAAGCCAAAGAGAGGAAGTGGTCACTATCGAGGCAAGAGGAAGGTCCATAGTTGCAGGTCCGGGATCCACCCCATCCGACACATTTCCCTCGATGGATAACTTGCTTGCTCTCTCGACAAGGCTACAGGAGGCATGAGGTAGAAGCGTGGTGCCATGGCAGAATCACGTCTTCTCCGACCACGACGGCTTATGGACGACCACGAAGTATCGGGCGGAGCACCCATCCAAGGCGTCGGAGGACATCCAGGAAGGACGCAGAACGGAGGCGAAGTACCAGGTCGGGACGCCGCACGTTCAAAGCGAATAGTTTGGGAGGGTACGCATGGGTGCCGCACCTGCGCGACAAGGGGCAACTTTTCGGTGGTGTTTTCAGCGAGTCTACTTGCACTGATTGAAAGACATATTAGAGACGACTGGGTTGAGGTGGATGGTTCACACCCAGGTGGAGCAGGGTGGCGCTTGGTGACATGGGGAGTGCTTGAGGGCTGGTGCCACAGTCCGGAGAATGCGTGGGTTTGCCTAGGTAGACTCAAGCTACGTGGGACCCATGAAAGCGTAGATCGTGATGACATGCACGAGGGTAGACGTGGCACGGGAGTCACCCAATGTGCCGATGATGACAGGCGAGGGCGTCCCGGAAAGTCCCCAAAATACCTGGGTGGGCTGCACATCGGAGCACGGTGCTCTCGCATGAATATAAGAGAAGGCCGCGAGGGTGAGGTGGGGGGGGGCAGCACGTGTGGTCGAGTAGAACAAACTCATGAAAGCGGAGGAGGAAGAGGAAACGTGGGATTAAGATGAGGAAGAGCCGCAGAGGAAATGAACGTCAATGAACTCCGACAACGACGAGTGAGCGAGATGAGTGCTGCTTCCGGGCAACAAGCGCTAACAAGCAGCGGCCCGCGCCTCCCGACACTCACGTGGTTCAGTACTAAGTTGTGGTTCTCGCCGTGTTCTCCTCTCAGTGTTCTTGCTCGCTGGCTCGGTCCTGCTGCTCAGAAATGCCCAACCCACGACATCAACCTGCCACACCAGTAGTATTACAGAGACCACCGCGGACTGGATTCCCAGTCCCCATGATGGGCCACGCATCATGCATCAGGGCTCAGGCTCAGGCCTGCCAGTGGGACACGTCACGGTGAGTATGTTTGCTGTACATGTGACACAAAAACAACTACCTCGGTACTATTTTTTTAATCAAAATACCCAGGCTAGTTCACCACTGCCATCATGGTCTCTGACAGGTACTTCCAATTATCCTCCCGAACACTATACTCGTGACTGACGAGTCTCTATTTCGACTACCCATTAGCGGTATGCTCTCACAATCAAGTGATGACTTCGCCGGCTACTACTGTAGCATTCGCCCAATCATGCCTTCTTTGTGCCGACTATCGAGCGCCCAAATTCTGAAGGGGGCATAACATGCCCATAAGAACGACTGTGGCAAGACGGCGGTGAGTTGTTCAACCGCAGCCACTGGCCAGCCAACTTGCTCATCGAATGATGATCGGGCTACTCCCTGATGATGTCCTCCCGTAGATATTCAAATCCTTTGTCGATGGCTTTGATCATCTCGACCGCTTCGATGCTTGGCATATTCTAGTACACGTGTGCCGAAGATTGCGAAATCTCACTTTTATATGGTCACCGTGACGTCGCCTGGACCCGCAGCTTCGCTGCGGCAGATCTGTGAGAGACATGCTAGACATCTGGCCAGAATGGCATATATTTGTATCGGACCATGGCGAGCCAACGTGGAGGATGTGACAGTACAAGTCGTTGCCGCACTTACTGTATGCTCGATGATGACCGCGTATCTCCGATCCGCTTCTGGACTGTTTTTAGTTCAGTATTGGTTGGGACGTCTATCAAGGATCGTTTCTCGGGCAGATCCGCATCGCAAGTACGAGACTTCATCGTGGACGGCATTCCATTTCTGGCCTTACTAAACCTACTTTCGTCTACATCCAGCCTTGTTGATGTTTCTGATTCTTGGTACATCTCTCCCGAAGGACTGAGGGCAACGTCTGTATATGTCGTCGATCGTCACGATTGAAGGTGAAACGAAACTCACTATGAAAGGATCCCGTCATGACTGACTATCTTCGCCTGGAGGAGTTTATCAAGTCCGTGGCTTCCAAGTTGCCCTACCGAACTGGAAGGCCACCGGCCACCCCTTGAGTCGCTCCGATGTCGCCGACATGTGCGTCGTTTCAGACTCCCAGTGCACGACGAATTCAGCGGCAAGTTGTCCCTCGCATACATCATACTCCATCCTCCTGCCGCTGTGCGTGCGGCGTCGAGTGCGATCGACGTGGGACCCAAGGTAAGCCTCGTCTCGGGCTGAAGCACGCAATCGGGAAATGCCGAGAAAGGTCGGATGCGGCGATCAGGCCACTTGCCTTTTGATTTCCTTTCATCTCATTACTATCCCATTTTTTCATTATGCTTGGGACATACTGCCCCACACGCGGTAATTGATGATCCTTTGCCTCACGGAGGCCATCATTGCGCCCTCGCCAGTGACTCAGGTCGACCACTACTGTTCGCACGGTCACCGACTCACTACATGTTCTCGTGGCGACGATGTTATGGCGCGGGTTTCTTACTATGACTGACGCTTTGCAGATATTTCGGGCTCCGAGATTAACGAGCTGGCAACCGGTCGCACGAGCGGAGAATGCGACAAATGAGCAGGTGTTGCTGAGAAGAGGTCCGGCACCAGGTTCGCTGATCAAGGATCTGGAGCAGACACTGTCCGATGTCACCTCCGTCCTGGTGTATCCGACATTCACCTTGACATTGAATCCCTCACGGAAGATAAATATCCCCTCTTCCTCCTCGCTGTGGAAGCTGTAGACGTCTTACCAGTTTTTCTCTTCAAATACCGTGAGCCGCGCCTCTTTTCTCCCTCCACAACCGCTTCCCAATTTGATACCATGTTTCTATTCCGCTCTAGCCCCACCTCTACGCGTCCTTGTGTCGGCTTGGATATTATTAATCCGTGTGGACAGGGCGTACCTGCGCACCACAATCGGCATAATATAATCTACCATACCCCAGTGGGACTCGAACACGACATTACGGCCGGACCGGTCTTGCCCCCCCCCCCCCACCCTGCTCGCGGTACCATCAGCATGCTGGCGGCCAGATGGTACGAGTTGATTGGCTACGGAGTGGCGCGGCGTACGAGTGGGAAAGAGTCCAATGTAAGGTGAGTATCACCAAGCCCAAACCTATACTCGCGTGACCGTATATTCCATCATTTCCTCGTCAGTGTTGAAGTTACCACATTTGTTGGTAAGTTAGGTGATATAAAAGCTACTGGAATAACTGTATACGGGCTGTAAGAAAGACGTTGACTGCACCACAGCTTTGCACCACAACATCGAGGCGGCTCACAGAGGCATACCGTGACTGGTCCCTTCACATCAGACATATTCCCGACCCAACATCAGCCTGCCGTAACGCTCGACAATGCGAACTTATCCTATTCGCTTACTTCCCGCCATCATACTCTTGTGCTAGAGTGGGAAGTCTCCCTCCTTCAGAATATACACCACTTGTCTATCGTTCCCTTTGATTCACCCATCAATCGGGTTTTCATTTTTTTTCATTTGACCCTTCCCATACCTGATAATTTCATGTCCACTCACATTACCAGGCCTATCTGTGCGGTGTCACATCTTTTTTCTTTTTGCCTGTTACTTGTGCTCACAAACTTTGCCGCATCTTGTCCAAATTATTTTCGTGGTCATATCCCGGTATCCCGTACCACAATATTGTCCTTTCACTTCCTTTCTCCAGAGACCTTCCTTCTCTGTTCTGTTTATGTCTAATATGGATCGCGGGGTAATTCACCCTTGTATTACCATGTTCGCCATTCTGTTCTTGATGGCATGTCTTTTCCCTGCATAGAGCACCGCCAACTCACAGGCTCTATGCCAAGGATAATACAACGGTAAACATGGGCGTGATCGACGTTGAGTTAGATGCACGACCACGATTTCTCTGTTCATGCCGCCAATCAACCCGCTCAAGTAGTGATTCTGACATGCTTGACAGCTGTGTCAGGTACACATGAGGATTCCACGCACGTGCGCCTCCGAGGATCACAGCCTCAAGGATGGCAGTACAAAAGCGACCGCCTTATCCGTTTATCAAGTCCATGAGCTGTTTTACACCACCACCATCATGGAGTCTGAAAAGTACGTCCGATATTTTTTCCCAAGTATTTCGTAACCTTTGCATTGACGGTCTTCCGCATCGGTCACACTGGCATGCCCTGAATCACATCAGTTGCCTGTTCGCACAACCAAATAATTCCTCCACCAGCTATTCGTCCCTTTGCGCCTCCTTGCCGGTGATGCCGACTGTCAAGGGTTCAAATTCGGATGAGGGGCCTGTATATCGTCGAAAAGAGCTATGGGTGGAAAGCGGCAGAGGTGAGTGCCAGTGGTGGGCAACTCGGCGACCGATCACTTGGAATACTGAGTGTGAGGTGTATAGAACCACTTTACCGACAGGGGACTGCCGGATCATTGCCTGACGTTGTCCTCCTAGAAATCTTCGATTTCTACTTTGAACGTGGACATCGCGTAGACGACTGGCATACACTGGTGCACGTGTGCCGGAGATGGAGAAATGTCGTATTTTCATCCCCGCGTCGCCTAGGCCTGCAACTTTGGTGCATACCCGGAAGATCCGTCACGGAGATGCTGAATATCTGGCCAGAATTGCCAATGTATGTATTGTACGATGATACTCCGGTGGTGGAGGATACAGAGAATGCCATTGCCGCACTGAAGCTCAAAGGATCCATATCTAGGATTGCCCTCACATTCGACGAATGTTCAGCAGTATGGGACAAATTTGCGGCAGTGATGCAAGATCCATTCCCGATCCTGGACAATTTGTCACTTTCGTCGTGTCCTGACACGATGCCAGTTATTTCCGATTCGTTCTTAGGCGGATCTGCACCCCGGCTACAATCCCTCTTCCTAGAAGGCATCCTATTTCCGGCATTACCGAATCTGCTTTTGTCTGCCGCCAACAACCTTGTCTACCTTGGTCTTTGGAATATTCCACATTCGGCGTACATTTCTCCTGAAGCGATGGTCACTTCCATCTCTCGGCTGACTCAGCTCGAATCACTTTTCCTTCGATTCCGATCCCCTCGATCTCGCCCGGACAGACCACACCGATTTCTAC
>QFFA01004948.1:0-11102 GCA_003316565.1 Russula foetens | reverse complement strand
GGGGCGAGCGTGACAGCCCAGGACGGCGATGAGCGCACGCCACTGCATAGGGCCTCGGATGGTGGATATTTGGAGGTCGCACGCTTCCTCCTCGAACATGGGGCGGATCCGACGGCCCGCCAAAGCGACAGGTGGACCCCATTGCATTTTGCAGCACGGTCCGGCCACGTGGAGCTCGCGCGCCTCCTTCTCGAACACGGAGCGGATCCGACAGCCCAGAACGATGACCGCGCCACTCCATTGCATTTGGCATCTGACCGGGGAGACACGGAATCCACACATGTCCTTCTCAAACATGGGGTGGATGCAACAGCCGAGGATGAAGGCGGATCGACTCCATTACATCTGGCCGCCCAGAACGGATATATTGAACTCGCGCGCATGCTTCTCGAACATGGGGCGGGCATGACAGTCAAGGACGTCGATGAGCGCACTCCACTGCATTTGGCATCGATCCACGGAGACGCGGAATTCACACACTTCCTTCTCGAACATGGGGCGAATGCGACTTCCCCGGCAAACGATGGACGTACTCCACTGCATTTTGCAGCTGAGGGTGGATACGTGGAAGTCGCGCGCCTCCTGCTCGAACATGGCGCGGATGCGACAGCCGAAGCAAAGGACTTGCGGACTCCTTTGCATTTTGCGGCGTGGAGTGGATATGCGGAACTCGTACACCTCCTTCTGGATCGCGGCGCGTATGCAACAGCCCGGGCCAATAACGGGATGACCCCGTTGGATATAGCATCTCAAGAGGGATTTGAAGATGTCACCCGCATCCTTGAGCATGCCGGAGATGGGGAAATCCAGGGAAGGGATGTGCGGTCCACATCACGTGTCCCTTTAGCCGAGGAACATGTGGAACGCGAACACTTACTTCCCCAGCTAGAGGTAGATGTGACAGCCCAGGCTGACGGCTGGCATACGTCGATCCAAGTTGTGGTAGGCGAAGATGATGTAGAACCCGCATGCGATTCTCTTGGACCCGAGGCAGATACGGCAGCCGAGGCCGAGGATGGGTGGACTCCGTCCGATGTTGCAGGAGCCAATATATATGTGGAACTCGCACGCCAGCTTTCAGGATATGGATTAGATGCAATATGCTAGGCATACGAGGGGTGGGCCCTGTTGGAAACGGTGACGCGATAGGAAGACGGGGATTTCGAACGCATCCTTCTTGAGCATGGCATAGAGGCGACTGCCTAAGACGACCAACAGCGTTGCTGGCGTTGCATCACATAGTAGGTCTGCAGGTGAGCTTTGTTCAACTCATTCTCCGGCCATGGTGTTAATCGAATAACAGGCACGCCATCACCCAGCTAGAATAACGCGTCTCACGATGTGATTAATGTAGAATCACACCTTTTTTTGACACTTATTAATGTGGCCATGTATCCATTATGATAGTTTTTAGAACCTTCTGACATTGACATAGCAGGGGCCGGTGTTTATTCAAGGAATTCGTCCATCTCTGTATATCTGTATGGCAATGGCTTTATCATCGGTAGATCTCGCCTTCATCATCCGGGACTACCGTACCTCGATTCATCGTCGCGATCAAAAATTTTCTGTATCACCCTCTCACATCTAAGCACCCAGACAAGGTGTGACAACTTATTACGGAATTGCAGGAGTCTGGAGCCGCATCCGTCGGTTCCCCATAATCTTGTCGGGATTTTTCGTGATCAGCGGGTGGTATAGCTGCAATATGTCGAATTGCGATGTGTATCGGGGTAACGAAAGGTGGAATTGATCGTGTAATATTCTGGAGAACTCTCCGCATACACCCTCCGAGCGATATTGTACACCTGCGTGACTGCATCGCTTGGGACCAGGTTTGGTTAGTCACAAAACGTAAACAAGCTACCATACGAATGACCAAACATGTGTGCTCATAGGTGATATTGAATGCGCTCCGAGTCACCGTAGGTGGCCCGCAATCAAAGTCCCGGCTGAGAATCCTCAGGCCACCAGGTAACCACATCTTTTCGGCAACCCCCGACACCTCTTGTGCGTCGCCCCTGCCGCCGCGACCCAACACAATTAACATTGTCATGTCATACATCTCTTCTCTCGTCTCGGGAAATGGTGGGGTATCATGCGCTGCGCTGATGACCGCCTCCTCGTAGAAGTGTTGTTCTCTCCCACCTCACTGCAATACGCCCGATTGTAGATCACTGGGCGCTTGTATGTGTCCCGTGCGACCCTAACCCCACCATTTTCCACGCAACGCCGTGCCACCCGCAAGCTTAGCCTCCACCGGATCTCACCCATCGTCACCCATACCTTGCCTCAAACCCTTCGTCGCCTGTCGCCACGCGATCGACGCTTTCCCATTCTCAGTGAAAGTTCCCTGCTCACTGCACCCCGATCTCTGCGACCGAAGATTCGCGGAATCGCCCAAACATCGTCGGCCGACGCCCCTCCTCGAAAAGACCACTGTTCCACGCAGCACACGTCGCCCATGGCCCCTCGCAAGTCGGGCTGGACCTCATTGCTATTAGTTAGGAAGGAACTTGTCTGTATTTAGGGTTTACCTTTCGTACGTTTTTCGCTATCCCCTTTTGCTTCATAAGGCGTTTTGCTCTCCATTCTACACCCTCCTATTCTGCTTTAGCTTTTTACCATCGAGCATCGTCGATCTTCCCTCACCCTCGTCGTCTGCGCGCTTAACATCGAGCGAGCCAGTAACATTTCCTGCATTTCGAACACCGCTGCTCTCCGTCTACGTCGCTGTGCGGGTCTGTTGCCGGCGGGACTACGTTCACGTTGACTTCCCCTTTTCTGGAACTCACCTTGCGCGCATAGTACTCGTCCCTTATCGTCTCGGATTGTGTGTTTAAAACCCGCTGCACCTGGCCTTGTCCTAGGTAACTGCGGCCGCCCCTCGCTTTCTGCCGCGTTACAGATTGCCCGACGTATCGCCGCTGCCTCAAGCTCTCACCATCGCGCATTCCCTATCCTCTCGGGATCGCAGCTTTGTTTCTTATTTCTCTCCGTTCGAACTCACTGCTAAGTTTGCTTAAATTAGCTCCCTATACCACGGCAAGGCGATTTACAACTTGCGCCAGTAGTTGGCTGATGGCGGAGCACATGCACGTTCAGGACTTGCTCCAATTTTGTGTGTGATCTATACCTACCATGTAACTTATGATCCCCAAACCTGAATGGATTTTGCGCCGCGTTCAGGATTATTTGTGGGGTACAAGTCATGTTTGGTGGTTGCCAACGACAGTGCCCAGCTTACATAAGGAGTGGGAGTGGCTTACTGGATTTTCGCGGCGTCTAGCCAACTAATTGAATGTTGAGAAATAAACTTCCAAGGCTTTCTATCCTATCCATGATCGAATGATCCCTCCTCCCACGACTCACGCACTCGTGCCCCGGCCCGGCCGCTGACGTGCTCAACGGTCATGTCACGTGTCGCAAACCCCGTGTTTTTCAGGGTGCAGGGGAGGCTGTCCGTCGACCCTTTCTCCTAACATCTACCACCACTACCTACAATAATTACCTCCCTACAGGGATATGGGTGATCAGTCACAATCATCTCGTTTTCGTGCCCTCCTCGAGTCCGCCTTGCACGACTACCAAAGCCAGACGGGCACCTCATTGGTCAGTCACCCGCTCGCCGAGAATCTCCGGAATTGCGACTCGGTCGAGTCCGTCACAGCCATACTTCAAGACCAGGCACGAGCGTTCAGTGAAGTTCGAGGGGACAATGGCAGGATGTCGAAATCCCTCAAGGGTATTGTGTCTGTTCTGTACATGCTCTCTGCTAATACTGCCGCTATCGGCCTGGTGCGTCGGAAGGCATTGATAGGTGTTCCATATCTCTCACGGTCTTATTAACAGCCATTCCCCCCTGAAAATTCCATTTTTACCTGCATCGCCATCCTTCTCACCGTATGAGCCTTGTTTATTTTTCATGCGTGCTTCATTGTGACACATAACTGTATCAGGCGGTCAAGGATGTCAGCACCAGCTATGATGCTCTAATAGACTTGCTTGAATCCATTGAAAGTTTCATGAGCCGCCTTGATATTTATACCAGAGTCCCTTTAACGGGGGCTATGACTGAGATTATCGTCAAAATCATGGTGGAAACGATTTCCACTCTTGCCTTGGTGACGAAACAGATCAAACAGAAGCGACCAAGTGAGTACATTCCAGGCAACTCGTCACTAGTCTGAATGAAATGCAGTGAAACTGGTAAAGAAGCTGTTAGGAGAAAATGAGGTCGAGGCAGTGTTACAGCGATTAGATCGACTCAACCTTGACGAGGCTCGGACAACTGCAGCACAGACCCTCGAAGTCGTGTACGGTCTCGTCCAGAATATGAGGGTGGTAATTGATGGTGAGTAAATTTACCTGGCTTGTTTGTCACTGGTTGTTGAGTGTATTACCTTCAGATGGAAAGGCATCGGTTGACAGCGTCCGGGATGCCCTCGGTATATATTGTTGGTGACATAGACTGGCTTCGTGTCTGACTAGGCGTTAGAAATCATACAGAAGCTAGCCAGCGACTTGAACAAGTCGAAACGTAAGTTAATATTCAACTTGGCTAGATGATAGACTGCTGAAGTATTCTGGTAGGTGACAGCCAGCAAGATGATATCCGGAATTGGCTGTCTCCGCCTGATCCATGGAAAAATCACAACATTGCTTGCGGATCTCGCCACATCGGCACGGCGAAGTGGTTCATTCAGAGCGACACTTTCTCAGAGTGGAAGTCGTCTGGTCCGAGCTCTCTATTGTGGGTTCACGGAAAACGTACGTTTGTTTTCCGGCCTGCATACTTTCACAAATCCTGATGGTCTTTCCCATTCATAGCGGGAGCAGGGAAGAGCATCCTTTGGTACGTTCCTTGCCATTATCTCTGTTATCATTACTCATAGCGTCGGTCAGTTCTTCGATTATCCAGGAGATTGACGGCATTCGGAAATTGGGACTGGCGTCTATGGCATTTTTTTATTGCGACTTCAGGGAGGAACAAAAGAAGCACACCCGTGGGCTACTGTCATCTTGGCTGGTTCAACTTTGTCACCAATCCGACGCCTACTCTGACATTCTGTCCAACTTCTACTTGGAGCACAGCAACGGTTCGAGGCAACCTAGCGATGATGAGCTTTTCGAATGTTTGAAGGAAACACTGAAACTGCGAAGACAAGCACCGGTCTATCTGATTGTGGATGCCCTGGACGAATGTCCGATTGGGATGACATCGTCTCTGTCGTCTCCTCGTGACAAAGTCCTAATGGTTGTGGAAAAGCTTATTGATTCACAATTCCATAATATTCGCATCTGTGTCACTAGCCGACCCGAGACGGACATCAAGGCTGTCCTCGTTCCATTAACCTTCCGTGCCACTTCCCTACATGACGAGAGCGGACAAATGGAGGATATCAACAACTATATCAAGTTTGTCGTTAACACCGATCGAATGATGCGAAGATTGAAAGCGAACGATAAGCAATTAGTCATCGACATTCTCACACATAAGGCTGATGGCATGTGAGCTGTTACCGTTTATAGATTCATGACACATGTTCACATTTATTGTAGGTTCCGGTGGGTCGATTGCCAGCTGGGGTACCTTCGGGGATGCCTCCCAGGACGTATAAGTCATGCTTTGGAAGAACTACCGAAGACGCTCGACGAGACATACGAGCGGGCGTTGAAGCATCTCAACGAAGCGAATTGGGAGGTTGCCCACCGTCTCCTTCAATTTGTCGCAGTAGCTTCCCGCCCACTCAGTGTTGAGGAACTCGCGCAGTGTCTTGGATTTGACTTCACGAAGGGGTCAATTCCGAAATTCCGCCAGGATTGGCTCCTGGAGGATCCAGTTGATGCGGTTCTGTCCACGACGTCGAGTTTTCTGGCCATTGTCAACGTCGGTGATTCGCAAGTGATCCAATTTTCCCATTTCTCTGTCAAAGAATTCTTGACTTCTTCCCGACTTGCCGAAGCAAGTGACATTGTTATCCGGCGTTATCACATCTCTATGACAGCCGCTCACACTCTTGCCGCACAAGCTTGTCTTGGGATAGTGTTACACGTCGACGACAAGATGACCGCAGTCGACCTGGAGAAATTTCATCTCGCGGAATATGCGGCGGAGCACTGGGTGGACCACGCGCGGTTCGAGGACGTCTTTCGAGCGGTGGAAGATGGAATAAAACAGCTATTTGACCCGACAAAACCTCATTTTGCGATCTGGGTGTGGATACACAATTTGGAAGACCGGTACTGGCATCGAGAAAAGCGAGGGAAAATGCCTTCAAAGCCGCACGCAACACCGTTACACTATGCGGCTCTGTGTGGCTTAGATGTCATCATCAACTTCCTGGTGGTCGAACACGCGCAAGATGTGGACTCTCGGGGCTTTGAGCACCAGTCGACTGCATTGCACATAGCATGCACAAGAGGGCACGTCGAGGCTGCTTGCGCCCTTCTTGACCACGGCGCAGATGCGGCATCCGTGGACAAGCGCTCTTCAACTCCTTTGCACCTGGCATCGAGTGGAGGACATGCGAGAGTCGTACGTGCCCTTCTTGGGCGTGGAGTGGATGCGACTACTAGAAACAAACAAGGCCATTCCGCACCTGGTCTGGCGATGCGAGGGGGTCACTCTGAAGTCACAACAGCCTTTCTAGAGTACGGTGGGGGTGAGGTAGCAGAGCACGTCACACGTCTCCCTCCATTGCATCGGGCATTGTTTGAGGGAAATATTGAAGTTACGCGTACACTCCTCGAGCATGGCGCAGACACAACAGAAGGCGCTAGCGTCGGGCTGACTCCACTAGTTATGGCAATATTCGGGAGGAATATGGAATGCGTCCGACTCCTTCTTGAGCGGGGGGTGGGCATAACAGTCAAGGGTGATGCTGTGAACATTGCACTTCATGCGGCGTCGGGCACAGGCCATGTGGAAATCGTTCGCATCCTTCTCGAGCATGGCCTAGATGCCACAGCCGGTGGCCCGATTGGAACTCCACTGCATGCGGCTTCGTACGCTGGACATGTGGGAGTCGTACGCCTCCTTCTCGAATATGGGGGGGACGTGGCAGCGCAGGAGGACCATGGGTACACTCCGTTGCATGCTGCATCGATCGGTGGACACGTGGAAATTACACGCATCCTTCTCGAACATGGGGCGAATGCGACTGCCCTGGAAAAGTACGGACGTACTCCACTGCATCTTGCAGCCCGGAGCGGACACGTGGAAGTTGCGCGCCTCCTGCTCGAGCATGGTGCTTATGCGTCAGCCAGGACAGAGGACGGACGTACTCCACTGCATTTGGCAGCTCGGAACGGAAATGTGGAAGTCGTACGCCTCCTTCTCGAGTCCGGCGCAATTTCGACGGCCAGGTCTGATGACGGGCGGACCCCATTGGATTTGGCAGCGCAGTATGGATTTGAAGATCTCTCCCGCATCCTTGAGCATGCTACAGATGAGGATACCCAGAGAATGGATATGCAGACCACATTACGTGCCCCTGCAGCCGAGGGACACGTGGAACCCGAACGCTTACTTCCTCAGCCACGGGCACAGGCGACGGTTCAGGCTGACGATGGGCAGACGTCAATCCAACTTATGACAGATGAGGGCCATGTGGAACCTGCAAGTAATTCTCTCGGATACGAAGCAGATACGACAGTTGAGGCCGACGATGGGCGGACTCCGTCAGATGTCACAGTAGCCAAGGGGTATGTGGAGCCCGCGCTTCAACTCCCAGAGTGTGGGGTAGATGCAATATGCCAGGCAGACGAGAGGCAGACGTCGATCCAAGTTATGACAGTCAAGGGCCATGTACAACCTGCGAGCAATTCTCTTGGACGCGGGGCAGATTTGACAGCCGAGGCCGACGATGGGCAGACTCCGTTAGATGTCCCAGTAGCCGCGGCAGATATGGAACTCGCACGCCAACTCCCAGAGTATAGGATAGATACAATACGCCCACCGGACGAAGGGCAGACTTTGTTGGAAATGGCGAAGCAAAGTGTACACAAGGATTTTGCACACATCCTTCCTGAGCATGGCGCAGGGGCGACTACTCAGGATGATCGACACTGCTGCTGGCACTGCATCACACAATAAATTCGTAGGTGAGCTTTGGTTGTGTCGTTTGTCATTCTTCTGCACGATGTTAACCCTAGACTATCACGGGAAGCGACATCATTTTTAAATCATTTAGGTGGCTAAGTGTCCATTATAGTTACTCATTCACTGGCAATACCGCTTTGCTTTGCTGTTAGCTGAAAACATTGTGTTGCTACATTGCTATCTCTACTAGGTTCCCGATATCATGTATATTCACCACAGTTAGAACCCCCCATTCTTGTCATATATGTTCTCCTCAAGGATGTGAACGAGATCTTCAAAGCCCTGTTGCGATGCTATTTCCAACGGGGTCCGTCCGCCACCGCCCGTCGCTCTCGGATTTGCACCAGCCTTGAGAAGGAGGCGCGCGACTTCGACATGTCTGCCTTGCGTCGCAACATGCAACGGAGTCCGCCGGACCTTGTCTCGGGCTGTTGCATACGCGCCATGTTCGAGAAGGAGTTGCACGACTTCTAGGTGTCCGTTTTGGGCCGCAAAATGCAATGGTGACAGCCAGTCTTCATCACGGGCTGCTACATTCGCACCATGTGCGAGGAGGAGGCGTGCAACTTCCACGTATCCGCTCTGAGCCGCATAATGCAATGGAGTCCCCCAGTCCTTTGCCTCGGCTGTCGCATATGCGCCATGTTCAAGCAGGATGCGTGCGACCTCCTCGTATCCGCTGTCAGCTGCAAGATGCAGTGGACTACGTCTGTCCTCTGCCGGGGCAGTCGCATTCGCCCCACGTTCGAGAAGGATTTGAACAAATTCCACGTGTCCACGGAACGATGCCAAATGTAGTGGAGTATACTGATCGTCGTCCTGGGCTGTCACATCCGCGCCATGTTCGAGAAGGAGGCGTCCGACTTCCACATGTCCACTCTCCGAAGCCAAATGCAGTGGAGTCCTTCCATCGCCGTCAAGGCCTGTGACATCCAGACCGTGCTCGAGAAAAATGCGGACGAGTTCAACACTGCCTGCGATCGATGCTATATGCAGTGCTGTGCGCCCACTATCAATCTCGACAGTTATGTCCACGCCACGCTCAAGAAGGACTCGGATGGCTTCCACATGTCCCCCGATTATCGTCGCACCTAGTGGAGTAAACTCGCCAAAGCGTTCTGTTAAGTCTGCGCCATTCTCGAGAAGGTTACGTGTAACTTCAATATTTCCCTCAAACAATGCCCGGTGCAATGGAGGCCACTTGTCGATATCCTCTGCTACCTCACCCACACCGAACTCGAGAAAGACTTTTGTGACTTCCATGTGACCCATTCGAATCGCTAGGTTAGATGGGGTTAACCCTTCGTTGTCCTCGGCAGTCACATCCACGCCACACTCCAGAAGGGCACGTACAACTGCCGCATGTCCACCATTCGATGCCAGGTGCAACGGAGTTGACATGCGCTTGTCCCGGGTTTCCACATTCGCCCCATTGTCGAGAAGGGCACGAACAGCCTCCACAAAACCACTTCGAGACGCCAGATGCAATGCAGTGGACTGGTGGTCAAAACCCCCAGAGTCCACATCTTGCGCATGTTCGGCCACCAGGAAGTTGATGATGACATCTAAGCCACACAGAGCCGCATAATGCAATGGCGTTCCGCGCGGCACAGGAGGCGTTGTTCCTCGCTTTCGTCGGTGCCAGTACCGGTCTTCCAAATCGTGTATCCACACCCAGATTGCAAAATGGGGTTTAGTCCGGTCAAATAGCTGTTTCACTCCATCTTCCACTGCTCGAAAGGCGCCCTCGAACCGCGCATGGTCCACCCAATACTCTGCCGCATATTCCGCAAGGTGAAATGTCTCCAGGTCGACTGCGGTCACCTTTTGGTCGAGGTGCAACAGTACGCCAAGGCAGGCTTGTGTCGAAAGGGTGTGAGCGGCTGTCATAGAGATGTGATAACGCCGGACGGCAAGGTCATTTGCTTCGGCAAGTCGGGAAGATGTCAAGAACTCTTTGACTGAGAAATGGGAAAATTGGATCACTTGCGAATCACCGACGTTGACAATGGCCAGTAAACTCGACGTCGTGGACAGAACCGCATCAACTGGATCCTCCAGGAGCCAATCCTGTCGAAATTTCGGAATTGACTCCTTCGTGAAGTCGAATCCAAGAAACTGTGCGAGTTCCTCGACACTGAGTGGGCGGGAAGCTACTGCGACAAATTGAAAGAGACGGTGGGCAACATCCCAATTTGCTTTGTTGAGATCCTTCAACATCCGTTCGTATGTCTCATCGAGTGTCTCTGGTAGTTCTTCCAAAGCACGCCCTATATGTCCTGGGAGGCAGCCACGAAGGTACCCCAGCTGGCAATCAACCCATCGGAACCTACAATATATGTAAACAGGTGTCATGAATCCAAAAAGCGGTAACAGCTCACATGCCATCAGCCTTATTTGTGAGCACGTCGATGACCATTTGCTTGTCGGTCGGTTTCCATCTTCGTATCATGCGATCAGTGTTAACAACGGACTTGATATAGTTGTTGATGTCCTCCATTTGTCCGCTCTCGTCATGTAGGGAAGTGGAACGGAATGTTAAGGGACCAAGGATAGCCTTAATGTCCGTCTCGGGTCGGCTAGTGATACAGATTCGCATATTAGGAAGTTGTGAATCAATGAGATTTTCCACAACCATTAGAACTTTGTCACGAGGAGACGACAGAGACGATGTCATCGGGCATTCGTCCAGGGCGTCCACGATCAGATAGACGGGTGCTTGTCTTGGCAGTTCCAGTATTTCCTTCAAACATTTGATAAGCGCCTCATCGCTAGGTTGTCTTGTACCATTGCTGTGCTCCAAGTAGAAATTGGACAGAATGTCGGAGTAGGCATCAGATTGGTGACAAAGTTGGACCAGCCAAGATGACAGTAGCCCACTGGTGTGCTTCTTTTGTTCCTCCCTGAAGTCACAATAAAAAAATGCCATAGACGCCAGTCCCAATTTCCGCATGCCGTCCAGATCCTGGATGATCGAGGAACTGACCGACGCCATGAG
>QFFA01004938.1:0-15019 GCA_003316565.1 Russula foetens | reverse complement strand
TTATGCTTAACTATGAAGACCGGATAAAGGAGCTATCCGAAACACGCTTCTGTGGCCAATGCTTCAAGGGCCTCATCCGTCGCTATGAGATGAACATCCACCCGCCTCCGCCAGAGGTCGAGGAGAAACCCCCACCATCGTATGTCTCTTCTTCATAATCCGTTCGGAAAGCGTTCCTGATATTCTTTCATTCTCGAGTCAACCGTTGGAGATGCGCCGCGTCGACGTCGACGAGGAGTCCTACTTCAACGGCGACGACGAAGAAGACGAGGACGAAGGCGTTGCACCCGGCCCGCACCCAGCACCACTCTCTACTCTTCCTATTATCTCACCCCCTCTCTCCCGCTTCCAACCCTCCGCAAGGCGCAATCGTCAGAATGTGCCCAGCATCCCGCTACGCACCGGCCTCGGCAACATCACTCAGCGCGCCGCCGCACCTTCAACGCCCATCCACCTCCCGCGGACCCCTCCGATTAACGCCCTAGTCGAATACGGCGACGACGACGAACAGTCCTCAGATCCCGAAGACGTGCTCCTCGAATCGCTCGTCTCGCACAAGCCCCCTCCTGGTGCCGGTACCATCTCGCCGCCGACGAATCCTTCTACAGTCTCCACTACCGCTACTGCCGCCACCGCCACCATCACCGCTGGTACTGGTCCCGGGGTTGGCAGCGGCGGGTTTGTGCCGCTGCGTGCGGAGAAGCGTAGACGTACCGAGGAGGATGAGGATGAGATGGGTCTCGAGCGGCTCGTCGGTGGCAAGACGAAGCGTTCGACCAAGACAGGTACAGCTGGAACTGGTGAGGAAACCCCAAAACGTATTCGGTTACGATTCGGCGCGGCCAGCTTGGCTGCAGCATCATCCACGCTGCCTACTGCGGCACGCTCAGAATCAGGCGCAAAGGACGGTGACACAGGCTAGAGGAGACCATACATCATTTATGACAAGTGTTACTTTTATCGTGCTCTAAATGTTTTCGTCTGCACATCTCCCACCTCTTCTAAAGTAGATGATCGTCTTCCCACGCTTGTGTCAACATGTATCCTTGTAATTTGCTCTATACTCTGCGGTCCTCGTGCATTGGTGATTTCGCATCCAGCAAGCGTCAAATAGATTTCGCAAGTATCGGTAAAATACATGACCTGTGCAAAAGCAAATTGTACCCGACGACGGGGAGACTAGTGAAAAGGAACAGCAACATGGTATGCAAGAAGTTCGAAGACACAGGGAAGGAGTTGGTGCAGACACAATGTGGGTAAGAGTACTGATTACGAAGTATGGTGTATATCAAGATGAATCACAGGAGGGGTGAAGGGATTGAACGATATGACAGTGCAGTGAAATGAACGGATTCGAGCAAAGTGTGTGGACGACAGACGATTAGACGGTAGCATGGTGGCGAGAGATAAATAGATAGATACGAACGAACAGTCCGTATGTGGGTGCGTGAACACAGAGACCTGGAAAAATTGACGATAAAATGGTGGAAATGTATGTTCATATATATAGACTGCTACAAACGTATGCCACGTTGCGACCTCTAAGCACTGTTTTGTGTGAGCGTCGACATGGCATGCGTGGGTTGTTGCTGTTGTTCAATGGTGTCAGAAATGATATTGCCGTCGTTATTGCTGTTGATGGGATTGAAAGAAAAATTCGTATGGTTCGTCTGCTCGGGTATCGGTGAAAATTGATTGCTGCCATTGCCAATAGAGGGATGCGGGGAAGGAGAGATGCCGAAAGGTGAGAAGGACGATGGTGGAGACAAAGATGCTGCGGATGACGGGCCTAGGCCATACCCGCCGTGACGATGGAAATTGCTTTGATTGAATGATGCCGGGCCCGGTGGAGGAGATACGAATCGCGGCGGCGGAGGTGAGGCGACATTAAACCCATAAAGCAAGCTGGATGTCGGGGACGTGATACCAGGCACGTCACGGCCAGATTTCTGGCTGACATCCAACTGCAGAGCTTCGGAAGGGAAACTTATACCCGAAGGCGTGAAACCTATGGGCTGTGGAGTAGGGCCGCCCACGGGATTGGTAGGTGTGCGGACTCCAAGAGGGTTTTTACTGTAGCTGATCCTGATGCCTCCACCTTTAACGAGGCCGCCAAGAGTGGAACCGTTGAGCTCATTCAGCGCTTTGGTGGCATGTTGAACGTCCACAAACTGTATGGGCAGATTCATCAGCCTGGAATGCACAATAGATAAGTGAGCGTAGACACACCTCAACAAAGCACATCGGTCCGTTACTCTTCTGTCGGAAGCATAGTTTGCGGAAGCCAGGCTGATTAGAGAAAAGATTTCTCAAGCTGTCTTCAAGGTGGTTCGGCCCACAACCCGGTGGGAGAGGGGAACTTGGGAGATTGCCGACATAGAGCGTGTTAATCTGAAGATCCAAGTCAAATTCATCTACAATCAAATGTGACTGAACAACTGACAGGAGGATTCTGATCGATTACGCCGTTCCGGCCGCTCTTCTCAGAACTTGCGCCTGATGCAGGGCTCGGCAGTTGAGGTGAAGTCGAGCCGGTCCCACTTGGAACATTTTCGGACATCGCACCCACTGCGAGTGAGGCCAAAGATCGCGAAACCTCTTCGTCAACACTAATTTGCGATCCGGCGGCACTGGAACCACTAGAGATGGGAACAGCAGTTTCGCCTCCGGATGCAGGAGAATAAGCACGAGGACGAGATGGAAGTGAGGGATGTGCAGGTTGTGTTGCGCTCTGGTGCGAAGGCGTGAAGGAACCGATCGTGGAACCAGACGCAAATGGTGTCGCATCACGTGGTAGGGGGGACGGTTGCGATGGATGAGGAGATGACGGGCGCGGGGGAAGGGTTGAAGAGAGGGGCACAGACATCTTCCTTGATGTGTTATTGACCGGCTCGCGGCCAAGTGCACCCCAAGGCGGCGCAGCTACAGCACGCGACGGTAAGGGACCAATGGTTTCACCAGCCGTCGCAGCCAACAGCGAATTGCCAGTGGGACGTTGTGAGGATGGCACAGAGTGGAAGGCGTCAAATGCGTAGGAGTCACTCGATCGTAGGCGTGCATTGCGCTCCTTGTCAGCCTCAGCCTTCTCCTTCCACTTGCGCTCCTCTTCTTCGAGGCGCTCGCGGGTACTTCGGGTGGCAACGTTACCGAAGGTGACGCCGGCTTTGCGAGAAGCAAGTTCGTCATCGTGGACATCCAGCCGATTGTCGCGACGGCCATTCATGCCAGCAAAGCCCATGGCACCGAGAGTACCAAGCTCACGCTCGCGTGCACTGAGGGCCTCGCCAGCAGAGACAATCGCTTGAGACGAGAGACTTGTTAAGCCATTCATTCCAGGCATATTCGCAAGAGCTTCAGGAGGGACAGTTCCACCTCCCGTGCCGATAATAGTGGAGAGCTGAGGAGGCAGGGGTCCAATTCCACGCTTGGTATGCAAGTTCTTCTTCGCCATTTCAGCTTTGAGGACTGCACCCTTTTCGATATCGATACGGCGACCTTGCAACGTGTCTCGCGCATCAAGAGCTTCGGCTCGAGTCCGGAACTTGGCGAATCCGATGATCTGCTTACGCGTCGACATTCCGGTGTTGGCACCACTGGGTCCAGTAGGCCCGTTTGAAACCAGATGAGTGAAGTGGGCGTCATCGGCGGGTTGCCAGGAAGATGTAGTGCCATCTCGACCGCCATCGACCACAACGCCACCTTGATTGATCGTGACGAGGTTGTATGGATCATTGGGACCGCCGTGCGAGGAATAACCCGGACGGAGAGTGGCTGCGGAACTAGCCGAACCAGTGCCGTAAGCGGTGAGTTCTTTATTGGGGATTTTGAGCGTCGCCGCTTCAAATCCGGGAGAGAAAGTGAACATGTTCTGGAACTCCCGCTCCTGAAAAGGACAACAACGCGATGAGCTTAATCGGGGTATGAGTTCCCTGCTAGACGGATCCTGTGCTTACCTGCATATCCTCAGGGAAGCCGACAACGAAAATTGTAGAAATTTCCTCTTGCGAGGAGGGCTGGGTTGTATTATTGGCATGACTCGACTGGGACACAGCGGGGGCAGAAGCGCTGGCTGGCAAGTGTGGCCCATACGGTGTCTGAGATTGCATTTGCTGGGGATGCAAGCCATTCAAATACGATGTCTGGGTAGTCGCATGAAGGCCATTGAGCTGCTGCTGGGATGGAGCCTGGGCCTGGGCCTGCTGGGTAGGGGAGAAGAGGCCTGCCTGCTTGTGAAGCTGCTGGGCAAATGGGTCAACATTATTAAAGACGGCCTTGTTTTGGCCAACAAGACCTGGGGGACCTTGTGGCGCCCCAATAAAGTCATAACTGCCGCGGGGGATAATGTGGTCGTATGTGGTGGTAGCAGGTTGATGAGGTGGAGAGGACATAGATTGGGTAGCTGCGTAGATATCTATTGGGAAGTTCTGGGAGAGATTTGAGGTGTCGCGGAACGTGTGGACATTGCTGGCGGGGATGGAAGCCTGTCGACTACGTGCATTCGAAAACGCGTTGAATGCAGTGCTAGTGCGATAAGGTCCGGGAGGGACCAGGTTGTCAAGCTTCGAAGGTTTCTGTGGATCGATGTCTGGGTGAGGGGGGAAGTCGGAGTGCATATTGTTATACATAGATGGAGGGCTGAATGAATCGAAATGCGTATGTGGAGAGTCTGGACGAAGTTGGCTCGTGTTTGGCTGATATTGAGGGGAGCCCACAGAGGAGGCGGACAATGATGAAGCAAAGGAAGGGGCGTTAGGAGCCTCCGAGTCAGAGGAAGAGAGAGGCTCTGCGTCAGCCTGAGCGTCAAGAGAATCTAGGAGAGAGCGGTTTATGAAATCCTCGTCCTGAGCTCTTCGTGGAGGCTGGGGATGGACAAACGGGGGGCGGGACGAGACGAGAGAAGCCAGGGTGGGCGGTTGTTGTGAGGGCGAGGGGTGGGTGAATGTGTGAAATGTGTGGAAGGAAGGAGGGATGGAGGCTTTACAGCATAGAATATGAGAGCACGAGCGAGAGTGAATGCTCAGCCAAAAGGGAGACGCGATCGAGTCGAGCAGGGAAACGCACCGGTCGATGATGGAGCGAAGGAAGCGGGCGTCGGCCGTCCGAGCTCGGCCAACCCACGCTTGCATTCCCCCGTTTATCATTTCCCACGCACGGGCCATTAAACGAAAAACCTTAATATCACGTGCTAGTTTCCCACGCCTCCGGGGGTCCCAGTCCAAGTCCCCACACACAGCCTTTCAGCGCGCTGAGTGATGAGCGCCGAGTCAAACAGAACCTGTAGCTCATCGTCGTGGGTGATTGCAATACGCTTCTGCGTACTCCAATGAGTCCGTCGTGTGGCATATGTCGCCATTAGCGTGTTCTTGTCCCCTTCTTCAAAGTGGTCTTTTGGCTATTTATAGCTCCGAGATCGAGCGTTGGCCAGAGTCCAAGGTAACAGTGTGAGGGCAAGTATATGAGACGACGACGACGACGACGAAGAACTCCGAACTAGGTTGCCAGTCGTCAAGAAATAATGATGGGAACAACAAAGATGATGGCGGTCCGCCCGGCTGGGCCAAACTGGCTCCCCATAACATGCGATGACTGGTGTCGGTTGCCAATGTGATGTCTATCAGGGTGGGCTTCTAGCCATCCCGTGTCCCCCTCTCAAAGAGATGGACTCAGTCCTTTGGACGTGGTGGTACGTTCTTACAATGAACGTGCCATGCCAGTCAGAAAAGCGTCGTAACGGCCACGTGGGCAGCAACGTATTCACCCCGGCACGGTTCGGACTCTGCAAGTCAAAGACCGCGAACTAGTTTCCTGCAATATACATCTACAATTCATTTGGCCTTGGCCCTTTTGGTGAACAACCCGAATAACGACCATGTGTGAGACATTGCCCAGCAAGCATCGAGGATGCATAGACACATTTCTTGGACAACAAAACAAAATACCAAACTTTACACAACCACCCATTGACGAACCAATGAGGCGACCTTCGGCTAACTATGCAGCATCCCCAGCGCCAGCTGATGTCAAGAGGGAGTGGATATATTACGTGGATGATAAGGCCGATAAGGTTCCAAGGCGGGTTCGCCGGAATCAATGATTATCGATCCGCCACGCGTAGACCACATCTCTCGTCTCGTGGAAGGGAAGGTTATGGATGAAACCCTCAGCCAAGAAAAAGAATGGATTCAAGCGAAATATAGTCAGTCAACATATCCTAAAGTGGCATATTTGTACCAAAGCTGCTTTCCTCCTCGTAGAGATGGCACCCAACGCGACGCTCCATAACGTGACCACGCAGAGAACGCAACGAAAGCCTAATCCCTCGTCGAACCTGTTAATACCCGATACATCTTTGTCTCATACGTCTGACATTGGGAGTTGTGGCGTGGGGTGGCGTGCACTGGCAGGTCCAGATGTGAGTGCCAGGAATATACCCCGGAACACTCTGCGGATTCTGTTAATGCGGGGACCGGTGACCGAGGTGTGGGTACGGGTACGGGTAAAGGCTCTGGTATAGGTGAAGCCGCTGAAGCGAGGACGAAGGTCTCGCGTGTGAGATCGTAAGGCATATCAGGTCCGAAAAGATAAACGTAGTAGAAGTAGCTTCGAGATGAGAATGTCGGACTTCGAGGCTGAACGGCTCGGCAGCTCAGAATCAACGTCGGAGAGTTCGAAGGCGAGAACTTAGAGGCACGCAGAAGAAAGGAGGACAAAACGCGGGGAAAAAACCGTTATTTGCAGACCGAGAACAGAGCAGCTTATACATAGGTAGGGCGACTATTAGATGCGAAACCGGTTCGCCGAGGACATCGAGAAGAAATGTAAATGTACGAGTAGACTGGGCATCGTTGTGCACAGGACATGCCTATGGATGAAAGGACAGCACAGAGAGGAAACGAAAGAGTCAGAGGGGATGAAAGGAAACTGGACGAAGGTGAAAGGAAAGCGGCGCGCGAGGGAACACAGGGCGAGCGACTCGGAGCACGGGCATGAGGCCAAAGGACAAAGGGCAATGAAAAGTAAGGCAATGAATCTATAAAAGACGAACAATCCGGAATCGAGAATACCGGAACCATTGAAGTCAGGATCGGAGGTCTCGTGTGTGAAAACACAAGGCAGATCAGGTCCGAAAAGGATTAAGGGGGGAGGCAGAGCAAATCCGATCAAAGAAAGTATAAACCACGCGAGAGATGAGCGTAGTAGAGATAGCGTCGAGATGCGAAATATCGGAGGGAGTCGAAAGTCTTCTAGTGTTCGAGGCTGAACGGCTCCGCGGCACAGATACAACCTCGAAAAGTTGAACGCGAGGGCTTAGAACGCTCGCAGAGAGAGGCAGAGAAGCAGGGGGAAACCCTTATTCACACACCGAGTACAGGCCCGTTCATATACAAGTCAGGCCACTGTAAGGTAACGGATCACCGAGGAGATCGAGAAGAAATGTAAACATACGAGTAGACCGGGCAACGTTGAACACAGGATGAATGAAAGGAAAACATGCAGAGGGAACGAAAGAGTTAGTGGGATGATAAGGTAAACGGTGCGCGAGGGGAACATAGGATGAGTGAATGCAGGCACGACGCCCAAGGACGGACTCATACAAAATCCACTGCTGTGAACGAAAGTGGGGTTGTGTCGGATGTGAGATCGCGTCGACTCAGGCTGGGAGTGAGGACAAAGGGTTCGTGGCGATCCTGATAGAGGGTGGAGCGAGCACGTGAGGGACCGCGCTCACGTCCGCGTTTTCGTGCGCAACGGCACTAGCTTGCCTTACACCATACAAAACCAAGCGCTGTGGACGGAAGGGAGATCGCGTCGGGACAAAGGCCTCATGACGTGTGTGGCTGTCGTGCGGCGGTGAGTCGGAGTCGAAAGAGCGATGGCGAGGGAAAAGTATGATGAAGCGAGGGGAAGGGCAGTGGCAGGGCACAAACGATCCGGCGTGGAGCGATCACGCGAGGTGGCGTGGGCAGGCAGGAGCCACGGACACGGAGGGGACTTGAGCGGCAGATTTGTAGAGACTTTGACGAGTTTTCGAGGGCGACAACGAAGGTCACCTTACACCGCAGGTGACGGGAGAAAATCTGAAAACATGTCGCGCAATTTAGTAGCCACGAAATCGCCCTGGGGCCCATCGGTTTGAATCGAATCAATGAAGGCCAAAATCCCTTGGATGAAAGTGTCACGTTTGAAGGGGAGTTGTATTCCTGCGCCCATGAGGATCCCGAGGGTTTCTGCGAAAGAGAAAGTATACATAGTCGGAAGGTTCTCGTCACCCTCTTGGCGTGGAAGGATGCCGCGAACAAAGGATTCAAGGTTGATACGGTCTCGGAAGGCAAGGTCGCCATCGTCTATTTCTCTTGATGGTTTCCCAATGACTTCTTGTAACCAAGTCAGCTCTGCCGGCTCGGGCTCCGATTTGCGTAGGAGGCATCTCGCAAGCAATGCGCAAGTGGACCGGGCAGCGACGCGGATGCCAGCGTCACTATCTGTCCACATTTTTTGCATATGGTCAATGTTTGCGAAGTCAATTCGTATTTCATGTAACAGGTCACATATTTCCGGTTGCGGTTCTCCATTGTGGATGGCTATATCCTCGAGGATAGCCTTGAGGACGTGGTTGGCAGCTTCCAAACCAACCATGATGCACTTGCGCTCCTCCACGCCGAATTCGGCCGCGTTTGGGTCTACTGCACAGTCTTTCATGAGAATGAGGGATTCATAAAAGACGATTTTTCCGAACTCGATGGGAGGTGTCATGAGTTGAACGATTTGACCTTTTGGCATACTGGCCACGAAGTCTGGAAGCTTGCTTTTGTCGGCGAGCGTGAGCTGACTGATCAGCAGCTTGATCGCCTCGCGGTCCACATCAACTGGCGCATTTATCGCCCCTTGAATGATACTCTCTCCAAAGCCCTTCTTGAGACGGTTATGATGTTTCTTGACAGCAGTTTCACAGATCTTCAGCCCATTCATGAGTCTGTGCTGCATGGATCCCTTTGGTACAACTTGACCCAGGTTGGGCGGAACCAAATAGCCATGAAGTCGCTTCACGATCCAACGAAGGCAGAGCGCCCCGAATGAGAGGAGTACGTGCCATGGATACCACCCTAGCGTGGATATCGGTGTACGATATGGGCAGTCGTGGCCAATGATAGGAAGAATAGTGAGCGCGAAGTATATTACCGCAAAGATACCAACGGAAACGGAGACAGTGATGGCCACCGCCTTGTTGATGGGAAAGAAAAATATCACGAGGCCGATGAAAAACAAGAAAACTGAGATATGAAGGAGTGTCGGAACTGTCTCAACCGCGAGGTCCATCTTGTACTTCGAGGTACCAAGGAACAGGTACGAACGGACCCGCGCGCGTTTGCTCGCCAAGTCCGGGACTTGGGGTATCTGCTTATATCTGCGTGCCCACTGCTGTAGCAAGGTCGCCAACAGGGCAGATGTAAGACTCAGCACAAGGCTCATTAGCCACATTGCATTGACTACGATTATGGATGTGCTGGGACTTGGGGGTTGTTTCGTCGGCAGATTGGGATAGGTGCCATTAAAACTCGCCAGTTGCTGCGAAATTTGCCCAAGAAGAACCACCGTCTGATCGGCGGAATTGGGGGACAAAAATTTGTAGCTTTCAATGATAAAGGCTCCAACTGTTGCGGAGAAAAGACCAATCTTCTGGTTTGTCATTGTGATGAACAGCGATATCTGAGGATGACTTACGAATGTAAGGAGACCACCTGCGTCATCTTTCCAGGCGTCGGAAATACGCGTATCATATTCACTGAACGCATCGGTGTACTTGGTCCACATCTCCTTCCCTGGATCTTCCTGGGCTGTTTCCGAAGTCACTATCTATAGCATAATACCTACCATCCGGACGTACCATTATCGCGAGTCGGGCCTGCCGGGTTGGCAGTGAATAGGCGGCTGAGCTCGATTGGGTGTTCAGGGGTCCCCATTCGTTTGGTATATGCCAACGGAGGACAAGGTGTCTGGTTTCACGGAGGTGATAGACCTCCGGGGACGTTGTATTTACTCGGCAAGTTGGAGTGGAGCGACAGTTGTGCGGGCGTGGAAAGGAAACCGTGCGCTAATGCGAGATAGGCAACTATCGATTATCATTCCCTTCCCTGGGATGACTTGATGAACGTGGAAAATATTGCAGAACTGTACTAGAATTCCCCTGATCACGCAGCACGTCGCATGTATATATGTTTATCCCACTGTCCCTCGTCATTAAGCGCCATTCCTTCACACTAGGCCGAAGATACACACGAATGCGCACAATGCCACCAGTTGCCTGGCGATAACATCGACCCATGGTTTCTCCAAATGCGAGACACCCTACAAGAGTGTCATCACTCCGCGTTAAATCCCTTGAGGGTGATATCGACGATGCAATGGCGACGCAAGGCCCCGAGATGTGGCACCCCCATTTGCTAGGTAGGCGCATCCACCACGGAATCAGAATAATTGTTGATCGCCAAGGGAGCATCCAGTGGTATTGGCTTCGTGGGTGTCCATGGCTTCACCTCGACGACTCCACCTCGACCCATATGCAGGAATTACAAACAACACAGCATGAAACACCGCCTGGAGCCACCACAATCATCAGGCAAACCCTTGGTTTGCTTGTCATGCTTTTTTGTGCTTTTTACCAAAAAAGTTGAAAAAGCACAAGAAAGCCAAGTCTTCTACTTGCCAGAGTGCTTTCTGAGTCAGTCAAAAAAGCAAATTATCTTCCAGAAGCACGGTAGCTCAAAAAGTACAATGTATATCAACAAAAGTACCACCAAAAAGCATCAAGTAGGAGTGAGATTGGCAAGTAAATTGTAAGTACTAGTATGTGTGAAAAGTACCAACTTCTGTTGTCGCCGTATAGTGGAGCTCCACGTCTGCATTGTCTGCGATTCCCTGGCATGTGCGGGCCAGCTAGCTTGTGCGTGGGTTGCTCGCTCACCGCAGGGTCCTCGCCGCGTCATGTTCTGGGGCGTGCCGCGCGGCGTTCCTCTCCCCGAGTTCCCAATCCTGACGCACAACTTTGAGACAACGCAGTGAACTGTGCAGCTTGACAGCCTCAAGCTCGACCACGTCTCGCACGACCCGGACAGGCCCCAACGTGGCGCGCCACTGCATGCCATCACTGTGGACAACGCCATCTCTGACCTGATATGTTTCAGCCATTCACGGCGTGCGAGCATGAATTCCGTGTGGCCATCGATGAATGCTGAGGGAAGGGAGAGTGCGCGTGGGCCGCCACCGCCGTTACCGCTGCTGCCGTTCGAGTTCGAGTTCGAGATATTGGTGGTGGTGGTGATGGTGGTGGATTTGGTGCTGTCGGCGGTCGTCGGGTGTCAGCAGAGGTGCGCGGAGAGGGTGGGGAGGATGTGCAGGCAGTCATGCTCTGAGGGCGGACAGACGGACCAGCAGGATACTTTGATGATCGTTGTGGGTGGGACGTCGAGCGTGTCAAGAACCTGTCGACACTTATCAACGCAATCGCGGGTGTTGATGATGAGGAGCCGAGGGAGAGGCACGGTGCGTTGCGAGTAAGCCCTCGCGAAGGACGGAAGGCAGTGGGAGAGCGTGATGGTTTCTAGCGCGGGCATGTGCAGGAGGGAGTCGAAGAACTCGTCGAGTGGGGACACGACGAGCTCGCCGCGCTTTATGGGTGCCCTGCGCGGGTCGGGAGCGCAGATGCTCAAGCGCGTGACAGACGCCAGGGGGACGCTGGGCGCAACGATCCAGCTGGAGAGGAGGGCGCCGTCGACGAAGAGGCGGTGGAGGCGCGGGTGGGTCACGAGGAAGTTGGAGGGCAGGGGCATCGCGACGTTGTGCCGCATTCCAAGGCGGTGTGGGTTGACGCGCAGCCAGAGGACTCCGAGCAGCAGTGCGGCCGTCTCGAGCAGGTGTACTCATGGCAGGATGTTATACAAGCACGTGCCAAGGTCCAGCTCCTGTACGTGGAAGAGGTGTTGCGCGAGCACGTCGAAGGGGTCGAGGGGCGGCCGCTGTCGTGCCCGACGATAGCGGGGAGTCCCCATGGATCGAGCTGCATGCTCGCTTCGCATGGATCTGGGTCCGACAATGCGATGCTGATCGGTGACAACTTCAAGAGCGTGTGGGCCCAAGTGTACACGCGGTCAGTGCGTCACCAAAGTCTCTCTTGACTGGGACACAAGCACAGTCCCGCACTGAAAAAAAGCATCTTTCAATTCCATTGACGTTCAGAGTTCCAAACCCCCACTCAACTAAGGTGGTGTATCGTGCATCATGGTGCTCCTAGATTGCTAATACCCTGGCTGTATGAGACGAAAAAGTATGGCGGTACAGCAATGAAGCAGCATGGAGCGGGAGTGGCGGCACCATGTGGGGCGGTGGGAGGGACTGGTCAGGACACCGAAAGAGGGGAACGCAGTCACTGTGGGTCTGCTCAGGATGCGGGGAAAAAGTGAGCATACAAGGTGCACACTTACTGGAGAGGACGATGATGGGACTGTGCTGATGTCCCTAAGGGAGGACTGGTCAGAAAACAGAAAGAAGATAAGCCACTCACCTGTTGGAGAGAGTAGAGGGAGGGACTGGTCAGTCAAGGCATGTTGACTTTCGTTCGGACTTGATGCGACTCAGGACGCAAAAAAAAATAAAAAGTGAGTCCTTCCCAAGTTCGAACACAACACGTGACCAACGCCGTTGTTCAATTCAACTCGAAGTTCAAGTCAAGTGGTTCAAGTTTCATGTTCGTTCATGTCCAAGTCAAGCACAAATGCTACCCGTCCCTCTGTGGTCTCCAGAGGGTGAGTGCCGCCTCTCACTTGGTTGTTTTCCTTCCTTTCCTTGACTCATCCTTCCCTGGCAACTAATGATCCCATCCCCTCAACAACCCGGACAACCCCAAGTCCTGACTGGCCCATTTCCTCACCCTTCCTATCGGCCAGTGCCGGCCTGAGTCAGGCACCGCCAGTGGAAGATGACACATGGCTAGATCCCACCATCAATGTCCTCTGCACGTTTCTGGAGTCGTTGGAGGCAGTGTTGGCCTGGCAAGTCGAGCCCACGGTTCAAGTTTGTTCCAGATCTGACATTTGGTTGGCATACAGATATCCCAACCAGCGGCGGTGATCTTCACTGGAATTAGCGTCCTTCTCTCAGTGAGTTTTTTTTTCATTCAATTAATTCTGCATGCCATCGGGATAGCCTAGGAACGCTTCCTTGTCGCTCTGGCATGATGAGGGTGATGACGAAGACCTCGTAGAGAAAGAGGAAGACAAGGAAAACAGAGCTCCTGAAGTCGACGATCAGGTCCACCTGATGCTGACATAGATGGTGTGTGGGAGGTATGGAGATGGCTTGTTTTCGACTTAAGTCGTTCACATGATAGGACTTCGGGTGTTGACACTGAGAATAGCGCCCCAGACATTGATGGCGACGAAGGAGATGAAGAAATTACCGGTGAGCTACTTTCCAACATACCGTGGCTGGACACTACCTCAAATGTAGGGAGGTTGCCCGCCGCTCGCCTCTTTACCTTGGCCCTCTCATTATGCATCGCGCCGAAGAACAACATGCAGGATTTTCCTGTCGTCCTGAATATGCCCCCCAATAGCACATGCATCACGCGCGCACAGCATTGATGCGTGAGTAGTACACCACATGCACACATGGCATCGACGCTGTCACCGAGGACCACGTGCGAGCCTCGGAACTTGCCAATGCTGCCATGCTCAGCAGCAGCAGCAGAAGCTGTGGTGCGGTGCTACAGACCGAGGATGGAGATGGAAACGACAGCGGGGTAGTTGCTCCAATGCAAGACCCGATATAGTCTGACATGCTGAGACGTCGCGTGCGTGATGAAGGTGGGGATGGGCATCGGGACCCATAAGGTTGTTTAAAATCTTTGTGTGTTCAACTCGTGGGGTCTTAGTTGGGTATTCGCATTGGTAGTTCCCGTATCGGAAGCTTCGGCCTCCGCGCGTGGTCTTTGTCCTGGGGACTTGATCCATATCAGCAGGGCCTCGACATCGTCGATTATGGGAATGTGAGTGTCTGTGCACATATGTTATCTGTTTATGTGTTTTTGGGGACAAGAACGTGATGCTTGTTGTCATGTCAAAGGTCCCAATCAGCCCGTTCGACAATGTCGACCAGATGGAAGTCACATACTCCACTCTCCTGCAGTGCAAAGTCCCCTACCCTGGCTGTGCACACACCCCCCGCCGAGCCTGCCCCCCCATTATCGCCTTTCCACATGTGGACTCGGGTTGCCTTCTTGTCTTTTCAGCTGTGTGTAGTGTTGCTTAATGTTGTTAGCGGACCAATATACCTGCATTTTATTTTTGTGCACTATCATTGACGAGCATACTCGTTTAGAAAAACACTACCAGTGAGAGAAGTATGGTTTGTTTCACAAGCAACATGTCCAGTCTTGGTGCAAAAAGTAGGGTAGTCGTAAAAAAAGTAGAAAAAAGGATGCGAAAAGTAAATGACTTGGCTTTTCCCAAGCAATTCATACTTTCTCTATTTTTGCTTTTTTTTTACCTCGAAAAGCCTGAAAAGCACGAAAAAGCAAACCAAGGGTTTTCCTGATGCTATATACAGGTAGGGCCACTATAAGATACAAAAACAGATCGCCAATGTAAGGGAGGTACGCTCGTTGAGCTCGGAATCGAGCACGTTCGGCCGCGCGATGCCCGTCTGCTCACTGAACATTTAATATAACTGCTTTCACACTTTCCTTTATACCTCTTTCATTTAGCTTACTGTCGACGTCGAACAACTGCCAAATGTCACCGCGCGACGTGCAGCGCCACATTCCCTTTTGGTTTTTCTATCTCTTTCTGCTCTTTCCGTGCGTCTCCAGTACGAGAATCCCTGTATATAACCCTCACTGGCCTCGGCCAGCGAGAGGAGGAGGACGAATAGACTGATAATCCCTTGTTTCTGTCTGCTTGTAACACGCTCGCGCGTGTAGTGTTATGGGGTGTGAGATTAAAAGCCTCTTAAGAGCGTCACGCAA
>QFFA01004901.1:0-14754 GCA_003316565.1 Russula foetens | reverse complement strand
TTTTTTTTTTTTCTTTCTTTCTCGCGGACGCGGACGGCTAGAGAAACAATCGTCGTCCGCGTGATACATTTTGCCGCTGAACCTTGGTCGGTGGCGACGAGCCTCGGGGACGCGGAGGAGGGAAGGGGCGAGGGCCTTTTTCTCTCTCGCTGCTGTCACGCTGATGGGGTATCAGAAAGGCACTGCTGGGGGAAAAGATGCGCAGAAAAAAAAACCCCCGAAATAAAGACAAAGCCACAAGCTGGCGCTTCCCAGTGGCGTTGACCGGTGTCAAATGACTGAATGGCCGTCTACGGGCGAGTCTGTCTGCGGGTTTGGCATTTTGATACCGCGTGAAAGCGTGGACGCTCGTAAAGAGGATGGTCCGTCGCCTTTGGGGAGGGGGAAGGTCGCGTCAAACGGTTCCGATTTGCTCCCGCTGCGTCCCGGAAAAAATGCCGTCGTAATGTATCTTCTGTCCATTGTTGAAACGGCCACGGGAAGTCAAAGGCGCCACCATTTTTCGACAGAGCTTGCTTCCCGTCGTGATAACCGAAACTATACGCGCATCAGATCATGCGGCGAAGATGTCTGCCCCGATACTGAGTGTGAAATGTATACCAACATATATCACCATATCTTTCCATGAATCGGCACCTTGTGATCCTCGGGGACGTTATTCTGATGTCCTGACAAGTCGGGTCGTGCTGCGTTTCTTCTTTTTGCGCTTCCGAGTCTGAGCCGTCAATAAAAAAATGCTGTGCCGGGGCTGACCTCACCTCTGCCAGGTGCCAGTGACAACTCAATTAAATCATCACCTGGGTGATCCAATGAGTACATAATGACCGAACAAATGTTGTACATGTTGGGGACATAGCTACGAGGGAGAGAATGGACGGAAGGAATCTCGAAGGATGTGATCAGATGGGTCACGGCGTCATGCTGTGAACGAATGTGGTCCCTATGTAATGTCGCCATTGTGAATAGAAAAGACAAAAGCAAGGCTCACTTCGATTGTCTACCGAAAGGACCCGCGTTGCCCTCCCGAGAATTCACCCAAAAAGCTGCGATATCTACGTATGAACTCAAAGTCAGCGCGAACGATCATAACTGGATTGATGTGCCAAATCTGCGATGGCAAAGGATCCTTCGGTCACTATACATACAATGACACAGATGAAGTCCGAGTCTGATGCTGATACCACAGTCTTAGTGACAGTTCGATGATTGCAATTCAGCAGACAGTTCTGGTCAATCCATGTGTGGTTGATTGCATCATCATTGTGTGTAAATGGACAGCGCGTTCGGGGAGGTAGAGGCAGTGCCCACTCGGTTGGAAGAAGGACCGTCGCAGCGGGGATGCAGGCACCAGAACCAGAACCAGAACCAGAAGACGTGATCATAGGCCACAAGAAATTTCAGACAGACAGTGGGGGAGATCAAGGCTAGCGTCTTCACCGTTTACGAAGGCAGGAAAAGGCCCATAAACTATCAAAATCTAGCGGATAGACACCCACAGTTCGTTATCACGGAATGAACTGAGGGAAAAGATCGTATGGTATCACGTGGTCACGAGTCGGAGATCATGATCATGATCCAGGTCGGCGTGATCTTCAGGCCTCAACAAACTTGAATGAGCTATAGTTTATCAGGACACTTCGACACTTCGCGATCTTCTTACCCAGTTCTTTCCATGATCCTGAACTGAAGGAAGCCGTGCTAGATTCCGATTCCTGAAAGGTCACATCGCCCATGCCGAATTGCTAAGCACATTCTCTTGCCACTCTTGGATCCAGTGCTCTTTGCCCTTTCCTTTGTCTTAGCACCAAGATTACCGCCATTACATACCTAGCAATAGTATAAAGACAGTACTGGTGTACCACCATCACTAAAGCACCATGACCCTCAGAGGGCTTTCAGCCTGGGTCCCAGGCGGCTTGGCTTCCGACTCAAGACTTGCGATCCTCACATTGGTATGTGACTTGAAAGTATTCTGGCAATACAGTACATATTGCATCTAGGCGCAAGTACTCAATACGGCCCAGCCATTATACCGTTACAACGCCGCCGACCGTGGCGAGTAACATTACATCGACCCGACCATGCGTTTCACGCGTCAACCATCCATCGAGGCGCTTGAACAGGGCCATCATCTCGTGGTCGCCGCGCGTCCCACGTGCCTCAACGGCTGCTTTTTTACCGGGCCACATTCCCTCCTCGTCGATGCCGATAAAGCTGATCATCAGCGGCGCTGTGCCCTCCAAAACAAGGTCGACCGACCAGCGGTCAACACCGAAGAACGAGGCCTCTTTGATGTGGTGTCGCATGTACTCGTTGGGTGGCGCATCGTCGAGCGTCCATCGAAGAACATGGGCGTCAAAAGCAATCACTGGGTAAACGGGGTATATCCACTGGTATGGACAGAGAACCGTGACAACTGCTTACCCGTCCATATAAGCCCAGGATGGGTTATCTGCAAGGTTAGGCTACGCGTGCCCACCAAAGCGTCGACAGTATCATTGACAGCCTCGACTTTAAAAGCGCGTTCGCCTCCTGCAAAGGGAGAAACGAATCCGGACTCAATGGGAAGTGGTATCTTGTATGGGGACATGAACTGGGGCAGAACGGTCAGGCCAACAAGTAGCAAACGCCAGGACGAGTTTCACCTACGGAGGAAAACGGGTATAGGATATCCCAGTCCCCATTCCAGTCATGCATATCTTCAAGTACGGCCTGCGTACCAACGACACCAAAGTTCGCTGCAATGTCGTTTACAAGCTGGTCGAACCCAGGCGCGCCGTCTGCAGCACCAACATGAAGGTGTCGTTCATGAGAGGTGATCTACCCATGCGTCGAGACTATCAGTCTCAAACAATTGCCTCACATCACGAAGCCTGCTTACGTTATCAGAACCCAACACGAACAGCCGGCGCTGGTGGCGTTCATCGAAGGGTGAACGGAGAGCAAACGCCGCCACGATAGCGACAGTCGCGAGGTTCAGTACCGTAATGGCATTCGTCCGTACATTTTGGGGGAAACGTTGCGAGAATGGCGTAACGAGAGGTGCGGCGAGGGATAATACAACAGTGACGATAGACGCAATAACATGTTCGGCAGGCGCTTCAGCGCCAATACGTCCGGTCTAAAATAGTTTTTGATCAGTTTGCGTTGCAGCATCTACGAACGAAGACGAGAGCATACAAGTGGGACGAAGACATCAAGGATGGTGCATGTCAGTTTTGTGCCAGTTAAAAGGGGTACAGGCAAACCCAGCGCGTACGCCCACAGACTAACGACGGTGCTAGAATTCAGAAGTGCGTCAAGCGATAGCGCGACGAACAGCGCCGCCGAGTTGACGAACAAGAGGCACGCCGAGCCGATGCCAAGCAGTTGCAGTACCAGCGCGCCGCCTGACTGGGTCAACAGGAGGGCAGTGAGTACGTTGCGCTCTGCAACTCTGATAGAGGCTGTTTGTGCTGCGAGCATGCCTGGCGAGCCAATTAAGAACGGAATTAAGAGCTCGATGAGAAAGACAAACCTGTCAACGCGGCGGGACCGTACAGGAGCAACGCGGAATGCTCGGATGCGAACCAACTCATGTTGTGGCCGAGGACACGATGAAGTATGACCGCAAGTCCATTCGCACCGATTAGTGCCCCACCGAAGGCGATGATGATCGCACGGACGCCATTCCACTGTGCCGTCCAGAAGCCAACAGACTGGGTCTGAGGCATCCTCTTGCGGTAGATGAACCAAGACATTGTAAGGGAGAGAGAGAACAGCGTGCCATACATGAGGCGAGCAGTTGCGAACTGATATTGCACGAATCGGCCGAATTCCGTGAAAAATACTGTAGTAGGACGGGTATAGCCTGTCGTCAATGAAGGTAATGGGGATGCGTCCGAAGACAAATATGTCAAAATTGCGAGAGTATTTTCAGCCATGCGCTACAAATATTCAGTAGCGTCGCAGAGGGAGGTGAAGGTGGCCTACCTGAGCTACGCCAGGTTGAATATTTTCAACCAAGTCCTTTAGCATATTATCAGTATCCAAGCACCATAACCCCGTGAGCAAGTCGTACCTGGCGCGTATGGTATACGTAGCTGTTGCCAATAACAGCCATCTATGTTAAATATGAACATTAGGTGTGAGTTCGAGACGCAGTGCAGCATACATCGAGTCCTGTGATATTGAGATATTGTTCGAATTGACGGAAGTCGGTACTGAAGACGAAAAAATCAGCTTTCTCGAGAATCACTAACTCAGACGTCAAGCGTGGCGCACTCGGAAAGCAATACTCCAGAGCTGAAGATCTCGTTCGCTATGACCGAACCAAAGGGTCTAAACACGGTCAGCGGCCATATATGCATCAAATAACCTGACGTACCTTGGAACGTTAGAATATGCCCGAATCATTTCTTCAGAGGTCGCCTGGAATAGCATTTCGCCTCCCTGATTTCCGGCAGCTGCACAGAACATTAGAAAACAGCGAAGAACAGAATTCATGATAGTGAGCAACCTTCTAAGTTTATAAACGCACGTATACTAAAAATTGATATGAGGGGATACACGAAGATGTGGTGCCATGACGACGCACGTGTGAGCTATCGGATGTTGTGTCGAGAACAAATGAGACGCGTCCTGAAGTGACTCTTCTGCATTATTGAACACTGCGCAGGCTCAGCTGGTGAAGAAAACCTTGGATAGGGCCACAGCTCACGGAAAACGATGGCGTGGCTCGGCGTCCATCCAGGGGTATGAATGAGCACGCGCAGACATTCGAGCATGACGCCAACGGCGAGCGCGTCGTCCGCAGCGCCAGGACTGGGTAAGGTGCTGTCAAGATGCGAGTTTACCAGCACGGCGTGTTTTTTGCCCTCGGGGGTGCCGTCGGAGACGCGGATGACGATGTTGGTGAGGTCGATGTAGGTCTTGTACAACCTTTTGCCCATCATGTCGAATCTAGGGATTCGGATATCGTATTGATTATCGTGAGCCACAGGTAGCTCGATTGAAGAGATCATACATGGGTACGCACCGATGACTACCGCTACCTTGTTGATGCCACACCTCACACTCCAGCTTACGCCCAGGATCCACACGCACCAATCGCTCGCACTCCTTCTGAATCTTATGGGCCGTGTCGATCATCCATTTATCCGCGAGAGCATGTTCGGAGGTCCCAACGGTACGGTATCCAATGGCTTCAGAAAGATGCTGGGTATACGTGAGGATCTGAGTTTCCGAAATTTGTGGCAGGCCAGTTTTTGGATCGATACTGAGAGAGACACGTCGTCAGCAGTGAGTAATAGCATGGAAGTCGATGAAGACGCGTGATTACAGTTCTGTGACGGGCTCCGGAAGGGCTAGAAGGAAGATGGATAAGCATGCAGTGTCATGGAGGCGGAGAAGATATTAGAGCGTTACCGTAGAGTTCGCGGACAGAAAACCATGGCACGAGAATGAGTAATGGGGCTAGACATAACAGAGAGTGGACAAGTCCCCAACTATGCGACGTCATCACTATAGTAGTACTAGGGGATGTCAGTTTCAACTCAGTTGAGTTGGCGGCGCTCAAGCGAAGACTGACGCCCGGCGGGGGATGAAAGGCCTCGGTTCCCGCAGTCGTCCCTTTGTAAAACTATCGTTGCTGCTATCTCGAGATAATGCGAGTTCCTCTGGTTTGAGAAGGAAGTGAGCTCGTTAGATCGATGAATGGGGTCTCACCACGGCGGCCACTTCTCAATCAGGTTTCCTGTTGTCCGCGGCCATGATCAGATCAAACAGAGTATGTGTAAATTATTATGGCTAAACACCTCGTCATCTTTACCAACACAGCGTATCGCCGCAGAGTAGTCCCAGTCCTTTTTAATTGTCGTGCGATTCGTTAGCAGAACCCCGACTAAAAAGCGACTAACCTCCTACGATGAAAGAAAAAAAATTGCTAGGATGTTTTTGGAATAACAATCGAGGGGTCTTCGACGTGTCTATGATACAGGGTGCTGAGTGGTGATGACTCTAAAGGTACATGTACAATAGATACAGTAAAGTTGAGAGGGATTCCGAACTACTGGCCGTCTTGAGCACAAGATTCGTCGACGCGCTCGTCTGTGGCATGGCTATCACGAATGTGCAGCGTCTTCCCATCTACACCCACGCGGATCTCCACGGTATCCCCATCACTGAGGGAAAAAGGGAGGTGGTAGAGAGTTGTGTCCGAGTCAGCCCCAGAACACGCACACGCACACATGGACAACATAGCTTACCGTATCGTGCCAACGAGCAGTTTCTGCGCAAGCGGGAACAGGACCTCGGTGCGCACAACGCGCGCAATCGCGCGCGCGCCATATACATCCGAGAAGCCCTTCTGTGCCAGCCACGTACGTGCCACGTCGTCGACGTCGAGTTTGATGCGCCGCTGCGCAAGACGTGTGGCAACGTCGTTGAGGCGGAGATCAACAACGCGTAGGATGGACTCATGAGAGAGCCGGTTGAAGACAAGCATCGAGTCGAGGCGATTCAGTAGTTCCGGGGGGAACTGCTCAGTGACGCGTTCCAGTACTTCTGCGCGCGCCTCAGGTGTGACAGCCCCAGAGCTGTCTGAAGCTGTAGGGTGGGCAAGGATGTCGCTACCTAATGGAGATATTATAAGTGAAGAACTCGGGACGACAGTACAAAGCACACCAATGTTGCTAGTGAGGCAGATAATGGTGTTCTGTACGTGAAGGAATGAAGGCCTGAGAGATCAGAAATCGGGATAGAAACGCACCCTGAAGTCAACTTTTCTACCTTGACTATCTGTTATGGTGCCCTCATCGAGAATTTGAAGGAGTATCATAGTAACATCCTACGAAAGGGAGCTCATTCATTCAAATCAAGTCCCTGAGATAGACATGCTCAGTACCTTATGGGCCTTTTCGAGCTCATCCAGGAGAACAACAGCTAGAAGGTGTGAGAAAAGGCCGTAGCCACATCATCATAGATACCGCACCGTAGGGTTTCCGTCGAACGGCCTCAGTCAACTGACCTATGATTGAACATGAATCGAAGGCTTGTCGATAAATACCAAAGTACGTACCCCCTTCTTCAAAGCCAACATATCCTGGAGCTGCTCCAATCAAACGCGACATTGTGTGACGATCATGGTACTGTGAACGTCAGGGACATCTTGGCAGACCAAACCTAGAAGTTCTTACTTCTGACATGTTTATATTGATGCTACGATTTAAATGAGTACGATGCTAAAGGGATGAAAGAATCTCAAAGGACGTACAGCGCCCTTTGTTCGTCGTTAAATAAGAACCCAGCGAGCGCTTTGCAGAGCTCGGTCTAGAAAATTTCAATCAGTAATGGACAGAAGTATTGTGACTACTGTTGTGCACTTTGCCAACACCCGTCGGGCCTAGGAACAAAAATGAGGCCACAGGCCGTGTAGGCGCCTGCAACCCAGCCCTCGAAATGCGCACTGCGTCGCTGACGGCACGCACCACGTGGTCTTGTCCGACGACGCGGGCCCTCAACGCGTCCTCCATCTGTAAAATACGTAGTCAGCCATCACCGACATATACCTCCGTAAACGGCGCAGGTGAGGAGGAAAGAGTACATGGACAAGCCGCTCCCGCTCGCCTTTCAGAAGGCTCTGCACGGGGATGCCCGTTGCGCGCGCCACCACGCGGGCGATATCGTCCGACGTAACACGCTCGCTGAGCATAGCACCGTTGTCATTTCCCTTTGCGGGGATCTCGCGTTCGAGATCGGGAATTGTGGCGTAGCGCAGGCGTGACGCGGCCTCGTAATCACCCTTGCGTTGTGCAACCTCAAGCTCATGCTTGGCCTCTTCCAGACGGTACTTGCGCTCTTTGTTGCGTTGCAGCCGCTCGCGCTCTGTCCATATATTAGGTATGATTATAGCTGCGGTTCACATTCGGGGAGAGTCACGTGCCAGCTTGCCATTGGTCCTCGAGCGCGGCGGCCTCGTTCCGAGTCCGTTCCAGGGCTTGCTCTAGTGCCGCACGCCGCTCAGCGCTGAGTGGATCCGATTCATTTCGAAGGCTCGTGAGCTCAATTTGCATCGTCATGACCGCGCGATCGAGTTGCTCGAGCGCATCAGGCTTTGATTCCTGAGCAAGGCGCAACGATGACGCAGCCTCATCAACAAGATCGATCGCTTTGTCAGGCAGGAAGCGATCGGATATGTAACGAGCGGCGTATACAGCGGCTGAAGAAGTGGTCAACTTGGGAACGATTGGCGTTGGCGTGAGGGAAAACAAACCGGTGACTAGCGCGCCATCAGAAATTTCAACTCCGTGATGGACCTGTATCGATGATGTGACAAATGGATATACTTTACAGTATGAGCGTCGAGGGCGAGTGTAGAACAGACCTCGTAGCGGGGTTTAAGTCCACGTAGAATCGAGATGGTGGATTCAACGGTAGGTTCATCAATTGTCACGGGTTGGAAGCGACGCTCGAGAGCCGCGTCCTTACTGATGGTCTTTCTGTACTCATCCGCTGTGAAGACATCCAGTCGGTGAATCGGCTGGAGAGTGACGTGGTAATGCACGTACGTGTCGTAGCGCCGACAAGTTGCAAACCTCGAGCCAACGCGGGTTTGATCATTTGACCACCATCGATGCTACCCTCGGCCTTTCCCAAATTGAAGAGCGTGTCTGAGTATTATGTACAATGAACGGAGAGATTCGTTGAACGAGCACGGGTTAGATCAAAATTACGTACGGACTTCGTCGATGAAACAGATCACACCGCCAGCCTTGAAAGAGGTCAGGAATCCGACAAGGGTATGCAAGGGAGGACGTCAGACCTCGTCTTCAATATCACGGATAAGGGCCTTGAACTTCTCCTCAAACTGGCCCCGAATGCCAGAACCGGCCATGACGGCTGAAAGATCAATCGAGAGAACGCGCTTGTTGTGCAGGGACTACACAGGAATCAGCACGACGACCCGATTTCATGTCAGTGAGGAATACCTCTGGAACTTCCTTTGCAACAATCCTGCTTGCAAGCCCCTCTAAAATAGCCGTCTTGCCTACGCCTGGGGGCCCAATGAGCTGCATCACAACCACACATTCAACGTACAACCAATAAGGAACCGTTGCAAGTACGCACCACAGGATTCGACTTTGTTCTACGGGATAGAACTGGTGAGAACCAGGTCAGGCGGCGACCAAAGCAGATAGTATCATTTTAAGGATTGCATACTTTGGACGGTACGCCGGATCTCTGCACGCGCCGATTAGCCCAGCGATACACAAGGCAGAGACAGAACAGCTTTCCTTCGTCTCTTCCAATCACGGGGTCGAGCTTTCCGGTCTTCGCCAACTCGGTCAAGTCGATACTCTACTAGTACAGCAACATACACGGCGTAAAAAATATGAACGCAACGCCCAAAAGAGGACTCAGCAAGGACAAGAGGTACGCACAAATTCTTTAAGAGCATCCCCTTTCGCATACTGCTGTTGCATGGGAAACTTGAATCCTGGGAACCCTCCGCTACCCCCCTGCCCGCCAGGCGGCGTTTGCTGCGCGTAATGGCGGACGGACAGAACGCGCGGCATATAGCCGTAGCTATACCCGCCGTGAACTCGCACTGGACGCCCAAGGAAGGGGGCATTAACGCATCCAAGATGGCGGTTTCGGTTCGGGTAGAACTTTCGATATATGCTGTTGTTCCTTGCTGTTCTTGATGCCAGACCTTGAAACATAGACGGTAACACGCGAGTGAGCAGAGGAGCGTCAAGAGTTAACCAGGAGCCAACATCGGCACACGAGCGCGTCAAGCGACTCGGGCCCGGCCGGGAGTTCTCTGTTTTGGTGGAAAGTGCTTTATTCTCGGTAATGCCTAACTACCTTAGACTAAGTCAAATAATGTCTAGTATCCGTAGACCGCTGCCAGGTGAAGGTTGTGGAGGCGATTGAGCATTAATTGTAGGGTTTACACGCGTCCCTCAGGCTTTTGATTGAATTGATTCCTTGCCCCCCGACTGTTTTCGTCGTGGGAAAACCCGGCTTGGTCCCCCAACCCGTCACGGGCACGACAAACATAACCCGGACGATGTTCTTCATCGTAACACACACCTCTCCTTCTGCACTAGCACACGCTTAATGCCTAACACTCCTTACAGAAAGAGCTGACGCACACGATCATGCTGCATCCGTCCTACTTCGGGCCGCGGATGCAGCAGTATCTCGAGTCCAAGCTCTACTCGGACGTCGAGGGCACCTGCTCAGGCCAATTCGGCTTCATCATCGCCGTCGTCTCCATCTCCGACATCGGCAAGGGCATGGTCCTCTCGGGCAACGGCCAGGCCGAGTTCATCACGCGCTATCGCGCGATCGTATTCAAGCCTTTTAAGGGCGAGGTCGTCGACGGCGTCGTCCACAACGTGACACGAGTGCGTGGATCGTTATCGTCCCTCCTTACTTTCCTCTTTCGCCTGCCGTCCTATCACGGTCGCGCGTGAAACTGATCCTTCCACACAGATGGGTATTTTTGCAGAGGTCGGCCCTCTGAACTGTTTTGTCTCGCAACAGGTACGCAAACGCGTTCCACTACTCCAACTCGCCTCACCCATGCGCCCGCGCTGTTCCCTTGCGCCGCTCTTTCGCTTTGCCGAACTCTTCAGCTCCTCCACCCCGACCTTAAGTTCGATCCATCATCGAACCCACCATCCTACACTTCCCAAGACCAGGTAAGCCCTCCAAAGACGTCCTTGACCCCCCATTCCCATCTTCTACGTCGCTTTCTCATTCAACAAACAGGTCATCGAGAACAACACGAAAATACGCATCAAAATCATTGGCACCCGCGTGGATGCGACGGAGATCGTGCGTGATACTTCTATGATTTTGTCCCAAACCGTCACACCTTTTCCCTCTATAGTTCGCAATAGGTACAATCAAGGAAGATCACCTTGGCGTGATCGAATAACTGGACCTTCTTTTCGTTTTTCATTGCTATTTTTCTAATTGTCGCTCTTGTTGTATGTAGAGGCCAAAGAATAGCATTCAATGTGGTTACTTCACCCAGCTTAACATCTGGCCATCAGCACTAGTTCAAACATGAGAGCACAGATACAGATCTGAATCTAGGTCTGCTCTTGCAGAGCGGGTCAATTGTGGAGAAAATGGGAAAGCAGAGACTGTATGATGACATGCGATCTTTGTAGGACAGCAAGAAGCGGAAGATACAATAAAAAAAATCAAAAGACTGTACATGTAGCACGAGTCACAAAGCCACAAAAAAAAACACGAAAACCGCTGCCGTCACGACTCTTCCTCGTCCGCAAACCGGAGGATCTGCGCATCTTCGTCGACGGGCACGTCCCGATATCCCCTCCGCCGCTGCAGTGGTAACGTCGCGTCGCGGACCCACTCGGCGACCACCTCGAACGCGACGTTGGCGATGCCAATGATAAACCACGGTACGCTCGCGAGCGTCTCGACAAACCCCGCGTCCGACGTGCCGAACCTGGGCCGACCATCGCCAGGCAAGCGAATCGTACCCGTCGCGAGCCCGGATCGTTTGTAGTACCACGTCGCGACGAGCGTGGTGAACGCGAACGGAACCATGAGCACGAAGGCCCAGAAGAAAAATCCGTGCCCTGACACGCCCGGGCAGAGGTGTCGCCGCCCGCGATCCGGTCGCTCGCCATCCTCGCAGGACGAGTGCGGAATGCGCCGGTAGGGCGTACGTTCGTACCAGTAATCCTCATCGCCCCGACACGAGTCGTCATCGGGTAATGGCTGCGTACCTTCAACGAGTACGCATTCGTTATCCGCGTTTCGCACATGGTTGAATTCACTGGCATGTCATAAGCACCCATGGTTCCGAAAAGGGTGAGTTACACAAGACGCTCACCACTCGAAATCAGACGGTGTGCAAGCGCAGTGCTTGACAATGTTTTCCTTCGCTTTTGGTTGGTCTCCTACGACACAATTACGGTCGCGCCTTCGACGATGGTACAAAGTCTGCGAAAACAAAAAGTGGATCACCAAGATGGGGTATGGAACAGACGTGGAATCGATTTACCTGGCGGCCGAAAAGGCAGCGTTCAGCACGCTCTTCGCTTGGGCTCCACAGCTCAAAGTCGTCATGTCCAGGATCTTCGATATCCAGTTTGCCTGACATGAACCGGTCAGTGTACCCGTGACTATAGGAAAACGACGCCAAGCACGCACAACGCAGACTTGTGAGAGCTGTAAAATCGAGGTGCACCGCAACCGATGCGGGCGAACGTGTATAGCTCCCAAATAGGATGAACCGCCTGCTCGTGTCTGATGGAACGGTCACGATCGAACGCACTCGAATCTTTTCGCTCGTGAATTTATACTCGCGCCAGTTGAGGCCCTCGTCGGTGGTAAACAGTACGTGATCGGTGGGCTCCTCGTCATTTGTCATGACAAGAATGGACCCCGAATCACCGAACTCCCAGAGATGCGCGTCTTTATGAACCTCTTCCCATGTGAAGCCTGCATCCCTGCTTAGGAACGTGTCACTCTGTGTGTATGGGACGAGCTTCTCGCCCACGTTCCCTACGGCCATGATCAATCCAACCACTGAAGGGCTGCTGAACGTCGCGCGAGGGTCGTATCGTTCTGTGTATCCGTGGACATGAAGCGAGCAGGCCTGGGTCCAACGTCACCAAACGGTCCGATGAAATGGGGTCTCGAGAGACATACCGCACTATCACACTCGTATAATCTACCTTGCGAGTCGTACTTGGGAGGCATCAATCGCTTCCAGTTCCCGCCGTCGTTATGTGTGATACGTGTTTGCAGCTCCTTGGTGCCCGTGACGGCGGCAGCCTCGGGGTTGGAAACCACATTGACAATCGCGATACCATCGAGTCCGATCATCTTCTCGAAATCGACAAACCCGCGTTCATCGCGGTTCACGTTCTGGATCGACGAGCCGAAGTACGTGCCATTCCAGTTCGACTTGAGGATGTCGCCCCAGTACGGCCGTGGCGGCTCGGAGGTGGTCATGTGGATGAAAAGGGAATCAGTGCTCGATTCGAGGATGGTGTACGCCTTTTCATCAAGGGATGTACGTCAAAAAAAAAAGGCGCAAAGGTAGAAAGGTGAAAAGCTCACATGCTGTTCCGGGCGCATCGAAGGGGGGAACTGGCCAATAGCAAAGGTGTGACCGTCGAGAGAGACCTGTAGGTCAAGGGAATGCTGTGTAGGCAGATACTGTTACACGTGTTTTGCCCGCTCAGTCATATATCGATCCAGGAACAAAAAGAGAAGACGACGGACCTCGGCGACGATCAGGTACTCTGAGAACTTGGTAAATCCAACGATCTCATCGAAAATCTTTTCCTTCTTGGTGAAAAAATCACGCCCGCTTACGAGCCGCATCGGGTTAGTCGCCATCTGGAAGAAGCGTTGGGAGCCTTCCTTGTCGCGGAATGATTCGCATAAGATCTGAGAGGGATCCACCAAGAGTCTCCTGTCACGCGCCCAAGCGCAGTTCCGTACGTATTTCTCTACCAGCGTCCACTTCCGCCCGTTGTCACGTGAGAAGTACGCTTCAGCGTGGCATTCAGGCCCACTGCCACCCGAGCAAGCCTCGTCGCCCGTCCAGATGATCCAGTCCGAGCGGTCAGGGTGGAACTGTAGCACTTGTGCGCCAAATCTGTTTGGTGGGTTCGGTGCAGTGAGAGAGTACCACGAGCGGCCGGTGTCTGTTGTGTAGTAAAACTTGCCGGTGTTGGTGATGAGGTAGGCACGATCGGTCGTGAAGGTGTGATGATAGAATGCCAGGAACGTCTCCTCTGGAAAGAGGCGATTCCATGTGTAACCTTCGTTGCTGGACTGCCAGACAGACGCGTCTTGAAGACGGACAAGGATGGTCGTAGACTCTTTGAAGTACGCGTGTTGCACAATCGGCGCTGCGAATTCGAACTGTCGTCCAAGTCATATATCAGTACCTGCTGTAAGATGCGATGACGGTGGCATTTACTCACAGTTTGATGAATGACGTCCCCCTCCTCAGGTTGTGCTTCAAGTATTAAAGTATGAGTATCACGACCCTATAGCCGCCGAGTAAGGCATCATTTACCTTGAGAGCATTTCTTTTCGATAGACTTATCCTTCTGGACTCCTTGATTCCGGTCACAAGTATTTCCTGGAATAAGGCGGTAGCCAGATGAACCCATATACGTCTGGTCGGGGTCCCGACATACACCGGCTGGTATCGGCTCTGGGCCAACCGGAACACACTGATCATTGTGGCGAACATAGTTATAATCGCTGTCGGTAATGATGAAGGGGCAGTAGGGTTAGAAGATATGAAGAGGTAGCCCGACACAACGCACCATTCAAAGTCGTCATCCTCACACGGGCAGTTCTCCTCGTGTTCGACCGGGTCCGAGAACTTTTCACCAACGTAACAGTCCGAGCCAGACTTGCGGCGCTTGTACCATTGCTATCCCATGCCTTTCAGTGCATTATATATACCCCGACGAGGAGTGCGCATACCTTATGCCCCATCAGACATTCCTTGTTCCTCACTGTGCGCGCGTACCACCTCTCAAAGTCGGCCTCATCGCATTTGCGCCTGCCCATAGGGGCAAAATCGAGGAATATAGCAGCAAAGTATCCGTCCGATGTCGATTCCTGTCGCGAGAGCTGGCCTAGGAGAAGGAACTTCTGGGAAGTCGAATCCTGGACCGTCGATAGCGCTCGTGCGCGGATGTTGACCCCGAGCTCCAGGGATTTCCTATATGGTGAAGTTCAGATCGAACGGCTAGT
>QFFA01004900.1:0-20054 GCA_003316565.1 Russula foetens | reverse complement strand
ACGTTGAAGTTGCCAAGGACCCGTCTTGAAAACCTAGCGTTGATGGGGCCCTGTTAACAAGCCGTGAGTTGATAGGCTGAATAACACAGAGCACCGAAAGTGGTATCACTGACACTTCGTAGGGCTGAACCTGATGTTTATCCTTCAATGTGTAATTGACGAAATCGAACCATTTCCTCTGAGGCTTACGAAGCAGCGTTTACTTTCAGTCACGTATGTTGCTCGGGCATGATTTATCGCCACTTACTTCTAGCTGCCTAGTAGCGACCATCGGGGAAAACGAAGCTCACCTGGTAGTGGTAAAAAGTGAAGTGACATACTCAGGCTACGGCAACGGCATAGTATCAATGCTGTGGGCCGGCTTGCCGTCGGTTGTCACAGACACGTGCCTCAGGTTTTCTCACGGTGGCTGTGCAGCCGCTCACGTTTACGTCAGCCGTAGTAACCATCACAACGCCACCATTTTTGCTGGCTGTTTTTGGCTAGCTGGCTGGGAGGACAATCAGTCGGTTCGGGTTTGTGATGTGATATAACTTGGTATCTGTTTGCAAATTCGGTTCGGAGCCGCCCCGGGCCGGCGTACATGCAGGTGGAGCACCTGTTACTCATTTTCTCGTACGTACGATTCCCTTCCTCTTTTCTATTTTCTAATTGTAATTACGCTGTATGCGCATCGACACGCTCTCGTTTGACCCCCAATATCACCCCCGTTCGGTTCTTCCTTGACGCGCACGCCGGAAATTCGACAGTATCCAAGGTCTGCTAATGCATTAATAACCCTAGTTCACCTTCACCAAGAAAAACACACTTGACTCGGACACCTGGGACACCTGCTCGTGCGCCTTCGTACAATACGGTAACCCTGCCTGACTCATACTCAAATCTAACTATATCCTCCTGGTAGAAACACGCAGGCTGGCCACCTCGTGTAAGCCGTGGGTGATCCACAACAAAAGTGGAGGGGACCCTCGTCACTTGAACTCGTTGACAACTGCATCGATGCCGTAGGCACGACTTTTGGACTCTGCTTCCGACAGTGTAGTCGGAGCAAGCGGGCCAATTTTTCCTGTTGCCTCATGGTTCGAATGATACTCCGGCGTGACGTGCGTAGACGTTGTCGGCTCTTCTCCGACGGGCTCAGACCGCTTGGACCACGGTAGCAGCTGCTTCGGCCTTTGGCTTGACTGCCAGTTGTGTTTTGACATTAGTGCCTCTCGGTTCTCGGGGTCGGTTCCTTTTTTGCCGGTAAAGACACTATTAGGGACAAAGGATACTGGTGTCGCCTTGCTGATCTTTCCGAATTGGGTAAGATCGCCTGCCTTCTGCGGCTGGCAAGCAGGAGAATCGGAAACAGCGACAAGAGCCATGCCAGTCAGGTGGTGCCATGATACGATCTAGGAAGTAGGAAAAGGAACCTACTGCCTGAACAATCATCGGAGGGACAGCGACGGCATTTCGAGGAACCCATCTACGTTTGCGAAGCTCGATAACATCCTGAAATAGCGAAGCGGTCACCCGTTTGTGTCGGTCAGAAACACGAGATACTCTGAACGCTTTACCTGCAGCATAAACATCATGCGCGGGGTGATGTTTTTGTTCTCGGCCAACTCCCGCATGCGCGAGAAGTATACATCGACGTGTGCCCGAGCTTTTGGCGAGTCAAGTCGACTGCCGACCGACTTCAGGAGCCTACACAGGCTCTCGATGTCCGCCTCCTCAGTTTTCTCGTTACCAAGGAGCTTCTTGATGTACTCGTGCACGATACGTTCCGTCAATATCTGCGACATGAAGAGCTCGCCAACGAAACAAATGAGACCCGATCTATGACGCTTTGCCTTGGCCATGGGGTAATATTCGTCCGAGCACGGTTCAGGCTCCTCTCCTTGGGCGTTTTCGTTGGCTTCTTTGATGATCCGATCTTCGGTTGCCTGGGACGCAGCGGCGGCAGTTGTCGCCTTAGTGATCCACCTCCGCTGAGAGGCTTCGCGACAGCATTTGAGCAAATAGTTCCGGAAAAGTTGTCCGCCGGCGAATGGTTTGCCCTCAGTATTCTTGATGCCATGGTCTTGAACATCAGGGCTGATCTGTTCCATCATCTTGCGGCACAGGTGCGCGTACATACCCGCAAACATCGTTCCATTGGTGGCGCTTTCGAAAACGAGCTCGGTGACTCGGATCAGGGTCCGCCCATCGTTTTCTCGTTCCGATTGGTTTGCCCACGCGACGACTTGATCTGAGACGGAGTCGAAACGTTCCACAGTGAGCTTATTTAGCAACGCTCTGAGCTTGCGATCGACCATTTCGGGCCGCTCGCCGTCAACGTCCGAATTATTGCCACGCGCGCCGCTGGTTGCTACCCAACGATTTGCGGGCACCTCAAGCGGAGAAACGGCTTCCTTATTTTTGCCGCGTTTGGTACGCGTATGTACCCGACCAGAGCCACGTTGGGGGGGAACTTGGGGCAACCCGCGGGGTTCAAGCCCGAGGACACCCAGCGGAGGGAGGTTATCGGGCTTCTCCCTACAGATATTCATAAACTGGAGCAAGAAATCGCGATCGTAGCTGTGGAAGAAACGCGTTGAAGAAAGATCGCCAAATGGCATAAGTTCGAAAGGTGTACCGGAATTTTCCCTTCTGAATGTTTACATTGAGCCCGAGTTTGGGACTCTTGATACCCTGGGGGTACGTGATACTATTGATGTCTTCGATGTGGCGAGCAGTGGCAAGTGCGGAAGGCGGCAAAGGCAGGGCCATCAGGAAACCCGAGTGTGCAAGGGAGAGGGTATCGATAAGCGCGAGATAATCGCTCAAAGCGCCCAATGATCGTCTCTGAGGCCTGAGGATCCACGCGCTCCGAGTCTCTCTAAGATCATCGGCGCTTCATTTAGAATGTACGTATCTCCGTCGCTGATTAATTGGATTGACATAAGGATTAGGAAGGTCCTGCTCACTGACAACAACAAACAGTTGTCAGACTCAATCGCACCACTCCTGGACCTCTCCCCATGTGCTGTCCCTTCGTGGCATATCTCTTTGAGAACTACTGTACGAGTACAAGTAAGATCGACGTGCGGTACTCAGCCTGGCACTGCCAGTGGCACGTGCCTGCTGCGCTCCAGTTATGCGGCGCAGCACCAGCCTACTACTATATAGTAGCGCAAGCACCCTTCTACTTGATTGCTTGCTCTCGTCATGATCATTTTGGACTCTGAAGCTGAAGGAAAAGCTTTTGCCGACCCATCCCACTGTAATGACCCGTTTTTCTCCCCGGACCAGGTCAGGCAGAACCACAACTGACATTCTATCACGAGCTTCCTATCACTTACCAGGTTTCGCAGAACCCTCCCCCATATTGCCCTCTTCCTCAAGGCTTATGTACCGAGCCTCCGCAATCTCTCAACATCCCTCCATCCCTTTCCCCTGTGGACTATGTCCACATAAACGAGAAGAACCACAAGGCGCAGCGAAAAATACTCCTCGATTTGAACATTCCTCGACCAACGACCTCAGTGCTACGGCCCCTGCCGGTTTCCACACGGGACCTGCACTTAAAGTTGGGCTCGCACAACGGCTCTGTCACAGGGGAGGTCTGGGTGCTCCGCGCAAATCGCTTTGGCCCCGCGGAAGCACATAAGGACTATGTCAATCCCGCACGCGAACGCGCGCGCCTCCACTTTCATACTCACAACGGCACCGTCAAAGCAGTAACGGTACGAAGGACTCCACGTCGTCTGGAGCCAAAATAAGGCCCCTAGCATGTCATTGTACTGATTTCTGTTATCTTGTTTTGCGTTGGCAGCACTTCCACCCGTCGACGGTCATGCCTCGCCCATTCCTCATCATCGAAGCTACGGCACATAATGGCTCAGTCATGATTGCGCTCCCACGCTCCTTTCGCGGACACATTACGCTTCGTACTCACTGCGGTCGATTGTTCCTTTCACCCGCTCTCGCTTCCTGCGCTTCGACATTGTCCACCTCCGATCGGACATATAGCTACTTCGTCGGCGAGCGACCAAGCAGTGGAATGTGGCACACTGACACCGATGGAGATGGAGACGAAGTCGATGAGGTCGTAGGCTCGTGCCACAACGGATCCATTACGGTATCTTATAATGACGAGGTTTATGAAGATGTCAGTGATATTACTAGGAAGGAATCAAGAATATTCGGCTCGCTCTTAAAGGCTATGGGATTCTAATGTCTTGCCTGTTGTGCCTCTCAATGCCTTTGTATATGCAATTTTGTCCGTTGTAACCGTTTGTGTTGTGTACGGCTTTATAGCTAAGAACGAATAATCCCCTATTGATGCGTCGCGGTCACGTTTCCAGTAACTGGGATTGCCTAAGCTAAGGCTGGTGTTAGTATCAAAAAAATTCAACTGAAAAGACTACACTCATGGTTCTGTACGCCCCTCACATTTATTTTGGTTGTAGCAAGTATCAGGCCACGTCAGTATCCTTTTTGACTTGATACCGTGACGACAGTAGTGGATGATGACATGCATCACACGAATAACTTGAATGTGTCGCTAGACTGGCCAGATAGTTGGTACCAAATCAGTTCATGGTTGTGGGTGGTGTATAGCTGCCCTTGGCTGGGGCTGGGGTAATGATTGTTGAGCAAACGTAAGGCTGTTGCATACGTTTATCCGTCGCGGGCAGCAACACGGTCACGTTGCGTGTTTTTGAGCACGTGGTCGTGTTCGAGATTCTGACCAAATATGGCAATCGGGTGCCCAAAGTGGATCGAGCCACGTGTAGACCACGTGGACCCTTACCCTGCTGCTCTACTACTCGGTAGTATCAGACGCCTTGCGTCACTGGGACCCGTGTCATCTCCTTATTCACAACCACAGCCCTTACGATCTTTGAATCCGAAATGTCCCAGCCTGTTCACGAAGCGATTGAAATGCCATACATTCCGGGTGTGGAGAGCACGACAGGTGTGAATCCTAGTATCCCACGATATTACCTAGGCCCTGTTAGCCTCACTGACACCACGTCCAGGTCATCCACCCAAGTCAGAGCAACACTACCCACCGCAAGGAGAATCAGGATCTGTCGACGGATCCGGGCCAATCATTTCGTTGTACTTGCAGCTGGCTGTAGAAGAAGACAGGAAGATGACGGAGAACTGGAAAGGACATGCAGATAGTATCCTCATATTTGTGAGTCGTCATTCTATGAGTTGTACCTCTACGCACATTGATCCCAAGACCGAAGACTGGTCTCTTCTCTGCCGCAGTCGCAGCCTTGGTCGCGGTGTCCGTCCAGGACCTCAAGCCAAGTTCCCAGGACATCTCAGCGTTCTACCTCGCAAACATCTATCAGATCCTCGCCGATTCGAATGGTATCCAGGTCCTTATCCCCCCCACGCTTTCGAATCCGCTCACACCATTCTCCCCACCAACCTCCGCCGTGTGGGTCAACTCGCTCTGGTTCCTCAGCCTGGTCATCGGTCTCACATGCGCACTTTTGGCGACATTACTGCAGCAATGGTCGCGTCGGTACATGAAACTCATCCATACACGATACAGTCCACACAAACGAGCGCGAATCCGGGCATTCTTTGCTGAGGGCATCGATAAACTCCATCTTCCTTCGGCAGTCGAAGCGTTGCCTGCGTTGTTACACCTCTCCCTTTTTCTGTTCTTCGCGGGCCTCGCAGTGTTCCTTTTCAATATCAATCATACGGTGTTCAATGTGGCGGTATCATGGATCGGACTTTGTACAGGGGTGTACATGTGCATCACATTCATGCCGATGTTTTGGCATGACAGTCCTTACTACGCTCCACTTTCTTCATCGGCGTGGTATCTTTACACTGGAGTACGGTTCATCCTGTCTAGAATTCTCCAGTGGATCGCAAGTCCATGCAACCTTACGCATTCAATCCATGAACGCGCGCGCAACTCGCAGCAGACTTATTGGAAACAGACTTTACGGGGTATGGAAAAGGAATTCGAAGAAATTGCTCTCAAAGCACCAACGAGAATCGATGGCAACGCCTTGATGTGGACGTGCGAGTCTTTGGACGAGGATAACGAGCTGGAGCAGTTTTTTGCTGGAATTCCTGGGTTCTGTGATTCGAAGGTGGTTGATAATTCTCGATCCAGTCTAGACGGCCTGGATACTCCGATGCTGACCTGGGCTTTGTGTGGATTCTTGGAGCGGACTTTCTCATCCAATCTAGTCTCCGAAGAAATCAAGATGCGGCGGCTCATAATCTGCATCAGGGCCATTGATGCGGCTCGCCTTTCGGACGCGGCAAATGAAATCTTTCATCGACTTTTTCAAGCTCGGCCCGCATTGCTAGAATCCAATGAATTAGCACAAGCTCTGATGAGCTTCGACAATAACAACAACTGGAAAACTACTCTGTTTGCACGGGGCATAGTCGCCTGTATCATAGCAAACGCAGGATATTACCAGGACGGTCGCAAACGACTCACATCGTACTTGGGCATATCGACAGACAATGACAATTCTTTCATGATGCATCTTGCCAACCTGATTCATTTTACGCGCCAGTTCGTTCACAACTTTCGCGATGCCAACTGGAAAACGTTCCCTATATCATACATACTTCAGCAGCTAAGATCGAACAGTGATGTTCAAGATGCCCTACTTGAGGTGGTTGAGCTACAACGTGACTTCTGTGGCCTGTGGAAAGAAATTGTTCGACAACGACGTGGCAGCGGTCACCCCCTTCTATTGAATATCCTCGAAGGAATTCACCCTGTCTACGTCACTTTACATCAAGATTCTAACCCGTATGATCTGGGTCGGTTGTGCAGCATCCCCAGCCATGGCATGGACTCTACATCCAACTTAAATGAAGCGGTAGAAACGGCTCATGCTCCTATCACCAGCGTCACTTATCCTGCTCTCTACCACCATGATGCCGCTCCATCCATCATCCCGCCTGTCACTGGATATGATACCCCTCCACCTACGTCAAATCTAATCCCACACCTGGATGAAGAATCACGTGATGGGGCACTCGATTACATTTCCCCAGTCGCTTCATCGATTCGTCTCCCTCCTCTTGAAAATGATGGAATCTCCAACGGTATCACTGCAGACCCAACCACAGACCCCTCCGCCATCCCGTCTATGGTCAGCACTGACTCTCGTTCCACCTCAAGCCATGGCACTGCATCGCGACCCACAAGGAACATGACAACTTCCACTCCTTCCTTTGTTCCTGACACTATACCTTCCCGGATCCCTCCACTGGCCATTAGTCTGGATCCTGCAGCGCACCTCATATCGGCTGAGCCTAATGTGAACCAATCTGGCCGTCCGCCAGATGATGGGTCGATATCACTCTCTTCGTCCCAAAATTTTGCCCCTTTCCCCCTCCCTCCTCAAGGACCATCTGGTTTCGATTCGAATGCTGCTACGGAAATTGGACCTCTCGATGCACCCGATGACACTCCAGATCCGAATCGCCATGTTATGTCGCAATCGTTCACACCACCTTCCCCTGGTGTCGCTGAGTATAGCCTGCGACCTGAATGTGGTGATCCCTCTGAGACGTCTGGCCCATCTCATGAACAGATGGACGTGGAGAAATGATTTAGACGGCACAGTAGGTTCGTTATTGATTTTTCTTTCAGTTAAAACTGAGCATCATTGTAGACCTGTCGCTATTTGGACTAGGGATGAAGGGATATTTCCTTTCGCTCGGTTGATACCTCGAGCCAGTTGTTGGTAGCTCGATATTGTGACTTAATTCTGGCGCGGAATGTTTGTGTAGTTCCAATCCGTAACAGGAAGAATAAGTATCTAGTATGACCATGATAAAATGTTACCTACAAGCAGAGTTGCATTGGTGAGTCCAAGACAGACAAGATGGTGAGTGTGAGAGGATTTGAAGGTCATGATGAGGAGCGAGAGTGAGTAACGAGGTGGGTGATCATAGGCATAACGACGATGGAGGTATTGATGGTGTAATGTAGATGGTTGGTCTACCTGTGAGTTCGAATAGAAGAAGGATAAAGAAAACCAAGTCGCGTCTCAAGGAGTAGAGAACTCGAGGAGCAGGCTTGAGGAGCAGGGACGAGACGATCATCGTTCCGCTTGTCGGGTATGCTCGAGACGAGATCGATTCGCGATACGACCTGGAAGTCAGCCGATAGCGAAAAAAGAGTGAACCCACGGGTCCACGGGTACGGGCGTTTTTGCCGAAAGTCGGGTGGTCGGGTTGTCAGGCTGTCAGGCTGTCGGGTTGTCAGGCGTCAGGAGTCGGGTGTCAGGCGTCAAGAATCAGAAACACATGGAAAGAGCGAGTTGACCCTATCTATGCGCACTCTATGCAATGTTGGAAGAATGGGCTGATCAGTGCGGGAAACATCGTCGCTCCACGCATCCCATAATATTTCCGCCACCATGACTCGAGATACAATTCCAGCTCCTCCGCCACCGCCAGGTTTTCGAGAAAGGTCTACAGGGCTGATCTGCCCTCCTGTTTGTACTCGCCATAGTATTTCTGCATGTAGGAGTGAGCGTATGCGTGGTCGCTGCACCAAGAAGACCGCCAACAAGGCAAAATGGATGGTGGGTGGACTATTTCTGAAAACGCAATGCCAGGTCCTTGATGTCTTGTCCAGTTAATCGTGGATGACAACTCCGCGTCTTCATGGGCTGTTGTTGAATGAACTATTCCTATCCCAGATGCGGATCTTGCCTTCCATGGATGGTTAGTCAACGCGTGAGCTTGAATAGAAGGAAGGATAAGGAAAACAAATCCAAATATGCGTCCAAAGAGTTCGAGGAGCGAAGATGATTCGAGTTTCGTCTGTCCGCTGCTGGGTTGGGTCGCAAAGTCGGTCGATAGCGAAATGAGGTGAACGCACGTGTTCAGGGATAGCATTGACGGGTTACGGGCGTTGTCAAAACTGCTAGATGTTGGGTGCTGGTCGGGCTGTCGAGCGTCGGGCACTCAAAAAAAGGAAGGGAAGAGAAGATAGGTCATAGTTAATTGGCTTTCGGCGAGGTCAGACGATGGGCTTTATACATCAGGTCCGAGACAACGAGAACAACTACATTTACAAATCAAGAGCGAAGAAAAGGGGTGAAAAAGGTGGGAAAATGGGGGTGATGTCTTGCCGGCGATGGACCCGCGCGGCAATGTAGCAAATAGAGTGGTGCCCGAAAGGGTGGAAATTTACTGAATATGGGAGGTGCGCGACGTCGAGGGTGAGGCCAGTGAGGGATGGCGCAGCGAGGTGGACGGAATAATTCTAAAAGTGAAAAAGGAAGGTGTGGAATGGAGAGCAAAGCGTCTAAAACGAGAGGAGATAATAAAACGTACGAAGGGAACCTGAGCGATCCTATATACAAGCCTGAATCCTTCCAAACTCGGGCAAGGTCCAGATCGAGGAGCGGCGAGGGGCGCGTGCTACGTGGGACCGTGTCCTTTCGAGCTTTGGACGTCGGCCGAGCGTGTGGGCGGTCCGTGGGACGTCGGGCGCGAGGATTTGGGTACAACTAACGCGGTATCTTGACTGCAAAAAGGAAAGAGTCGGTCTTGTAGCAACGAGGGTGGGCGGCGAACGGTTTGAAGGGCGAGGTGAACGAAGCAAGGGGCGGGCGAGAGGCAGAGGCGAGGAAGTGTGTGAAGTCGAGAGGCTAACGAGTTGGGGCTGCGTGAATCCTCACAGGCCTCACAGCCCATGTCCATCAGTGACAGTTAAGGCCTGTATGTCCCTCCGTCGACCGTTCAAATAGGCATGGTGACCGTCGCCAGGCAGTCTCAACTAGCCCCCACACCTCTACTTGGCGCTTTGCCTTCGGCCTTGTAGACGACCCTTGTCTTCCCTCACCAACATCGAAAGCGACCACACCGGCCTTCGCCGACGTTTTTTGAAGGGAAGGAGCGTCCGTGAAGCGAAAAATTTTGAGGGCAGCAAAGAGTGTCTTGGCTTCTGATTCTCAATTGGTCGAAACACGTACGTCCCTGTTTGATTTATGGGAGGAAATGAGGCAGTAATACCTCCCAGGTCGAATGCTTTTCCTACGCGATTCCTTGGCATGGCTCCCAACAGAGCCCCAAAGGGAACCCAGCCAGCTAAGGTTGTCTCTCCATTCCGTTTCTCTGACCTCCCACTCAAAATTATCCAACAAATATCTTTGTGTTGCTACGAGCCGTCCGTCGATGCCCTGATTCCCCCACAACATTGCACAACGTTCCCCGTGGCTCCCAATCACCCAGGTTTGCCGCTCATGGCAGACGGTCACCCTGTCCCCTTCTGGCCCAAAATCACGCCAAATCACAACATATTCTGAGTCGACATCTTGCAACGGCGCTCCAAACTCCGATTACTCGATGTCCACCTTCGCATTGGTAGGCGAGACACCGATGCGAAGTGATGGTCCACAAGAACTCGCCCAAGGCACGCTTTTCAACCTCAACCTCCACACACCTCATCACTTCAATCCCTTTCCACCAACATCCCGCTCTGGGACGTTGTGGCGGCCTTCAATATCCCCGAAAACCTCTTGTCGTAGGAGGCCCCCAGAGCCTCTCCTTCTCTGCCGACTGCAGCCTTCATGCTCCAGATCATATCCTCCATAAGCTAACAAGCTTAAATACGGGCTGAATTGTACCGCTCCTGGACCTCCTAGATGCCTTGCGTCTAATGCCTGACCTCAAACACTTCACATCGTTCAAGTTATCGGTCGTCTGGGTTGAAGACCACATATTTCCGACCGCGCCGATCTCGATGAAGAGGCTGGAGGAGCTTTCGTGCGCACAGAGTCTCTGCGGCACTTGTGATGCTCGCGAGGCACCTCCGAGTCGCGATTCCCGGTACAGTGCGAAGTAGACTTACCGTCCGCATACCAGTGGCACCAGGATGTGATTTCTGGACAACCTGGCTCGAGGCCCTTCCCCCACTCTGCACAGCTCATACCCGGGGAGGGCCGCAGCACATCCGTATCTCGGGAGGGCCAACGTGCAGGCGCTTCCTTGAATGGACGGACCAATATCATGACGACATCGCGGTTCTTCTTCGAGTCGGAGTGGAAAGAGGGCCCGCTGGCGCAAGGTGATGTGCAAGCGATCGAGTTCGACAGCCTGCTTTATCACCAGCTCGTATCGTGACTGCCCTGCGTAGAAGAAATATGGTCATATCCTAGCATGGCTGAAGCGCTCTGCTCTGCTTGTACACCGCCGACCACCACCGAGCACGTTCTTCACTTTCTCATGAGGGTATACATCGTCAAAGGGAGGCTTTCAGCACCACCGAGGCCGGCCGGTCTCGCTACTGCTACTGGGACAGGTTTAGGCGAAACCTTTTCTGCGCTGGAAGGAGATGCGTCGTCAAACGAGCCACAGACTTCGCTGGCATCGCCCTCATCAAAAAGTGGCTTCATAGCGGCGACGGGAGCGGTTGTAAAGAGGGTGGAATCACAGAATTTGCATATGATGCCAGGTATGATGGCACTCCTTCGCGCCACTGCAGCACTTCAATCTAAGGAAATCCACCTGTGGAACTGTGAGATGGAGGAGACGGTTCGCTTGGGCCATTGTGCCCTGCCAGTGGCTAAGGTACGGCGGGACTACAGTATGACGGTTCCTGGGGGATGTGTGCAGGAGAGGCACATACCTGTATTTTGCATTTTTGAGTTGAGTAATTTATATGTAAAGAGGTTCCTCACTCTCCCGTTCCCGCCTCTCGAGCGGGGTTCGTTCCTCTCGACCTCAAGCTGGCCTTGCCACGGGATCACTCTCCACTAGTACTGTTGTACCAGTATTAGTATAATAACATGATCTCAACAAACAGGGGCATCAAGTCTTGTGAGCAGCAAGCAGTCTGAGTAATAGGTCTGAAGCTTCTGAACCGTTGTAATTTTTGTCGCGAAAATGGCGGTCGGCCCGGCCAAACACTTTTACCACACACCACAGACTCAGGACGGACCGTGCACCAAGAGTACCTTACATAATCGCTCATTGACGCGTCCACGCGTCGTCTTTCAGTTTACAGTTTACATACTGTAGTCACAACAACCACTCGTTCACTGGCAATACACACTTTGCTCTGCTGTTAGCTGAAGACGCCGTATTACTACAGATTTTTCGACTAACGGATCTCAAAGTCTCAAACAACAGCAGCACGTTCAGCACACCGATAACCCCCACAGGGCCCACACTCGTCGCGTGTAGCACACGCGACTCAAAGCGCCCATCGGCGCTGGACCGTTAGCGCGTTAGCGCCTATCAGCCGCCTCGCATTACTGGAGCCCGTCATCTCCTTACCCACAACCCGCACAATATTCGAATCCCCAATGACCCAGCTTTCTCACGAAGCGATTAACATGGACGAAATTCAGGGTGTGGAGATCGGGACAGGTACGAATCTACCCCACGATATCAGGGAAACCCCGTTAGCTTCACTGACACAACCTCCAGGCCATCCACCCCAGTCCGGGAAAAGCCACCCACCGCAAGAAGAATCAGGATTTGTCGATGGATCCCAACCAATCATTTCGATGTACTTGCAGCTGGCTGTAGAAGAGGACAGGAAGATGACAGAGAACTGGAGAGGACACGCAGATAGTATTCTGATCTTTGTGAGCCATCATTCTACGAGTTGTACCTCTATACGCATTGACCCAAGACCGAAGACTGGCCTCTTCTCTGCCGCTGTCGCAGCCTTGGTCGCCGTATCCGTCCAGGACCTCAAGCCAAGTTCCCAGGATATCTCAGCGTTCTACCTCGCAAACATTTATAAGACCCTCGCCGATTCGAATGGTTCCCAGGTCCCTATCCCCCCCACACTTTTGAATCCACTCACACCATTCTCTCCACCAACCTTTTCCGTGTGGGTCAACTCGCTCTGGTTCCTTAGCCTGATAATCAGCCTCACCTGCGCACTTTTGGCGACATTACTGCAGCAATGGTCACGTCGGTACATGAAACTCATCCATACACGATACAGTCCACACAAACGAGCGCGAATCCGGGCGTTCTTTGCTGAAGGCATCGATAAGCTTCATCTTCCTTCGGCAGTCGAAGCGTTACCTGCGTTATTACACCTCTCTCTTTTCCTGTTCTTCATAGGTCTCGCCGTGTTCCTTTTCAATATCAATCATACGGTATTCAAGGTAGCGATATCGTGGATCGGATTATGTGCAGGGGTGTACATATCCATCACATTCATGCCGATATTTTGGCATGACAGTCCTTACTACGCTCCACTTTCTTCATCGGCATGGTATCTTTCCGCTGCAATACGGTTCACCCTGTTCGGAATTCTCCAGTGGATCGCAAGTCCATGCAACCTTTTTTATTCAATCCGGGAGCGTGCGCGCAGCCTAAAGCAGGCTTATTGGAAAAGGATTTTACGGGGTATGGAAAAGGAATTTGAAGAAATTGCTCTCAAAGCACCACCGAGGATCGATGGCAGCGCCTTGATGTGGACGTGCGAGTCTTTGGACGAGGATCAAGAACTGGAGCAGTTTTTTGCTGGAATTCCTGGGTTCTGTGACTCAAAGGTGGTTGATAATTCTCGATCCAGTCTAGACGGCCTGGATACCCCGATGTTGGCCTGGGCTTTGTGTGGATTCTTGGAGCGGACTTTCTCATCCAATCTGGTCTCCGAAGAAATCAAGGTGCGGCGGCTCTTAACTTGCATCAGGGCCATTGATGCGGCGCGCCTTTCGGTTGCGGCAAATGAAATCTGTTATCGACTTTTTCAAGCTCGACCCGCATTGTTACAATCCGAGAAATTAGCACGGGCTCTGATGACCACCGACGATAAAAACAACTGGAAAACTACTTTGTTTGCACGAGGCATAGCTGCCTGTATCCTAGCAAACACACAATATTACGATAACTGCCATTATCCAACCATACTCTACTTGGGCTTATCGAGGGACTACTTGCATGATGCCAAGGTGTATCTTGTCAACCTGATTCACTTTACTCACCAGTTCGTTCACAACTTTCGAGATGCCAACTGGAAAACGTTCCCTATATCATACATACTTCAGCAGCTAAGATCCGACTATCATGTTCAACGTACCCTACCGGAGCTACAACGCTACTTCTGTGGCCTGTGGAATGATATTGTTCAACAACGACGTGGCAGCGGTCACCCCCTTCTCCTGAATGTCCTCGAAGAGATTCACCCTCTCTACGTCGCTTTTCATCAAGATTCCAACCCGTATGATCTGGATCAGTTGTGCAGCATCCCTAGCCACTTCATAGACTCTGCATCCAACTTAAATGAGACGGTAGAGATGGCTCGTAATCCCACTCCTCCTTTCCATCACCGTGATTCCATTCCATCCGCCATCCCGTCTGTCATTGAAGGTGATGCCCCTCCACCTACGTCAAATCTGGACCACGCAACCCCACACCTGGTGAATGAAGAATCACGTGATGGGGTACTCGATAACATTTCCCCAGTCCCAGTCGCTTCATCAATTCATCTTGCTCCTCTTGAAAATGACGGAATCTCCAACGGTATTACTGCAGACCCAACACAAGTAACCACAGATCCCTCCGCCATCTCGTCTATGGTCGACACTGACTCTCGTTCCACTTCAAGCCATGCCACTGCGTCGCGACCCACAAGGAACCAGACAACGGCCACTCCTTCCTTCGTTCCTGACAATATACCCTCCTGGATCCCTCCACTGACCAGTAGTCTAGATCCTGCAGCATCCCTCATATCGGCTGAGCCCAATGTGAACCAATCTGGCCGTCCGCCGGATGATGGGTCGATATCCCTCTCTTCGTCCCAAAATTTCGCCCCTTTCCCCCTCCCTCCTCAAGCGCCCTCTGGTTTCGATTCGAATGCTGCTACGGAAATTGGACCTCTCGATGCACCCGATGACACTCCAGATCCGAAAGGCCATGTTATGTCGCAGTCGTTCACACCACCTTCCCCTGGTGTCGCTGAGTATAGCCTGGGACCTGAAGGCGGAGAACCCTCTCAGGCTTCTGGCCCATCTCATGAGCAGATAAAGCCTGAACGTGGGGAAATGATTTAGATAGTACTGTAGGTTCGTTATTGATTTTCTTTCCAGTCAAAACTGAGCATTGTCGTAGACCTGTCGCAATTTGGACTTAGGATGAAGGGACTTGTATTTCCTTTCGCTTGGTTGATACCTCGAGCCAGTTGTTGGTAGCTCAATGTTGTGCCTTGATTCTGGCCCGGAATGTCTGCGTAGCCTTTTCAATCCATATCAGGAAGAATCAGTATCTAGTATGACCACGATATCTTACGCAAAACGCAGAGTTGTACTGGTGAGTCTGAGAGAAGAGAAGATGGTGAATACGAGAGAATTTGAAGATGAGGAGCGAGAGTGTGAGTACCAAGGTGGGTTGTCGGATGTCCTTATATCGACGGTGGAGGTACTGAAGGTCCTATCATGCAGTCGCTACCGTCCTTCAGAAGATTTCTCGTCGCTTGTGCTCCCTTCGTGTAAGGCGGCCAATACCATTGGTTACCTACACCTACATCGACGGTTGGAGTTTGGCATTCAAACCATATATGGCAATGGAGGCGGGCAAGTCCGCGTCCGCTTGCCGGTTGGCAGGTGACTTGCGTGAGCCCGAGATCTAGGCTTTCGGTTGGCCTCCAAGTCTAATTGCAACGTACCTATCAGTGGCGACGACAGAGAAGAGGTATATTCATGCTGTGAAACAGTACGAAGCTCGTGATCGCGCATTTCCGGGTCTAAATATAAAAATGAAGGGGGTACTTCACCTCGGCTCAAACGCTGACACAAATAACTGAGACGGTTGATTGGCCCGCTAGTGAGCTCGGATCCGATACGCGATAAACTACTGACAAGCCATGGAACTCAGGATCTAACGGCCTGTTGAGCACGACGCGAAGTGATAGGCGAGGGAGGTGGCGACTTGTAATTCCTGTGAGAAAGCGCCCCGAATCTAAGGCGTGAGGGAACGAACCACGGCCAGTCAGCCAGCCACATGTTCGCTCTCAGCCTGCGGCTGTTTTCTCGTTGCTTCTGGACGCTGCTGCGGATTCGATTGTTGAGACTGTCGAGGGATATCGTCAACTGGCTTCGACGGTCCTTCAGACACACATGTGGGCTTGGGTTGGGCTTTGGGGGTGTAGTGGTATCATGGCACGGGGGAAAAAGCCCTTCAAAGCTTCCTGGCGCAAGATCCGTGACAGCACGTCTGTGTCTCAAAGGATACTTCTGATCCGAACAGCTCAATCTCTCAACAATCCCACGCGGGCTGATCACCCCGTCGCACCCATTCGCGTGGTCCTCGGACTTTCTGTGGCGTTCGTCACCGTCGTAACTGTAGTTCGTTTACTCACAAGGGATTCAATGGTGAGAAAAGAAAATGTAAAGCGAAGTACCTCAAAGAAAATGAGAATAGGGCAAGAAGCAGGTAACAGGTAACCAACCTTGATGATCAGTGTCCGAATATCCAGCAGTCACTCAATGAACTATCTCGCATCCGAGGATCTCGGAGATCCCGCGTTAGAAATGGGGGAACAATTTCGTATGTAATGGGACCTTTCTGCTTGTGCAAAACTGTCGGGTTAGCTTGTTCATACCCTGGGGTCATTTGAGCTTGAGTTACTGATCCTGACCTAGACGCGTGAGTGGTGGTAACTGCTTGAATTATTGTAGACGTTGAGGAAACAGGTAGAAGACGGTCGAAGGATAATCTGCCAGTGAATACCCATGTTCGGAAGCCATTCCGAGCTGTTGGGACTTGAAGACCCGTTGACGTCTCATGTACGACACGTGGGAAACCAATGAGTAGGTCCGAGGCATAATCGTGACCTGACACTGTGACAGAACGGACGTCAAATGCTGACGTGAATGATCTAGCCTCGCCCCCTGAACCGCCGGGACAACGCGTAAAATAAGCGTTTCTCTCAAGGAGGAGACGGACCACCACCCCTTTGAGTGACGGCATGCTTATAAATCTCCCCAGGTCTATTCAATAAGTCCTAGAAGTACAACCGAAATAGATCATTTCGTCGTTGCTGGCAAGAGTACCTCGATTCGAAGTTAGAAAGCCTGAAGATTTCTGATGAGGAAATTAGGGCGCCACCTTCGTCATTTCGTATATCCGTCTTTGACTTGCAAACAAGATGGCGGCTGTCAGCACGCTTTGAAGGAGCTTCGGGCCTGCGCCCTTGTATATCCCGTCAATACCCTCTTCAGCAATAATCGTACTCAGACCATGCAGCGCAGAGCGATAGCGTTCCGCTGTAAAGTGCCCCGCCTGCAGGCGCGACTTGACGACTCTTTAAAGGATATCGTTATTGTCAGAACTTCCATTGATCGAAAGATGAAAGATTCGAAAATAAAAAAAAGGATGTCCTCCTATGATGGCACGAAAGCATTGACTTACATATATGGATACGTTATCCCTGTCGCAACTGTCCAATCACGTGTCGGGTATTAACGTCGCTGTATTATAACGGAGGACCGGAATGAATGACCAACCGAACTTGGAGATGGCACCGAGAAGGAAGAAGTCCCAATCGGTAAGCAGATTTCCCACACGACCTGCCATACGACGGCGACGGACAAGTGCATTCTTGAGCTGTTCAAAAACTGTGTACTGTAGTACGGGATTCACGACAAGGACAAGCGCAGGCCCGAGACCGCGGAAGAACGCAGCAAACCCGCCTGTGCGCATGAGTCGTGCAGCCGTGGCCCGAAGGCCAAGGCGCCTTGGGGGGTGCGTAGAAACTTCCGCAGAAACGGAATTCATCCCATGTACTGTTTGTGCAGTTTGGATAACCCAGACCGGATTAGAAATGACAGTGGTTGCGGAGCCTATGAATTTTTTTTGCCCAACTGAAAAAGGGGGGCACACGCAAATGATGAGAAGGGCGAACCAGCGATCAGCCCAGCAAACATGGATTCGAGGGTGGAGAGAGCTTGGCCGCCGCTCCGGGATCGAATGATGATCCCTTTCGTACTCTCGTAAAAGTAGTAATAAACGCTGAACCATGGTGGTCACGAGGTTAAACACGAGGGAAAGAGCAAAAGAAAGTGGAATGGAACACACCCATTGGTCACGGCGATACCGAGAAGGCTCGAATTGAGACCATCATACAACCCGAGAAGACCGTCGCGCTTCAATATATCAATCGCTACTTGATAGGTTGACTGAAGGCAAGTGTCAAAAGGTGAAGGAACAGTTTGAAACCTCGAGCGATAATGGCGCCGTCGCTCCTAGGGGGTAATAGATCACCTTGTTTTCTTTCTTTGTCTCATTAGCCGCCCGTGTCGAGAGGAAAACCAAAGGGCTACGATCACGTGGTTGAGTACGCTAACACCGCGGATATCTGGAAGATTCCAGCACTGACTAGGTCGCTGTCATAGCCAAAATACCTCCGGCGGCGCCTGCGACCGAATGGATGAACGAGTCTTTGGTCATTGTAATTGTATACTAGGAACGAGGTCGCTGATATGTGGCGGAAGAAGCACTTCAAAGTTTTTTTTTCTCTTCAAGATAATTGAGATTCTTCACGTGTGCTACGTCGGGGATGGAGCGGGATGAGATGTCACAAAGAGGACGAAGAGAGTGTTGCTCGGAGTTACGCTCCTATCATGTCCCGTGTTTGGCATGTGGTAAAAGTATACATCACATGACAGTATGTCGACCACGTGACAAGTTGAAAGTTTTCTCGTCGCGCTTTTTTTCGTCGTATGCGCACTGTATATCTTAGAACGCTTTCATTCGTTTGTTTTGTCAATTGCCCCCGCAAGGAAACGCAATTTTACCATCAAGGTCAAGAATACCAGGTGACAGCCATTTTCATTGCGGCACGGGTGGGGTGACTACCAAGTGTCCGGACCAATTTGGGGTCCGGAAACTTGTCGGAAATGCACACACAAAGAGAGGAAGGACAGTGGTCGGAAAGGAATGAGTGAGTGGATTGCTTCTGGTGCTTCTTCGATTGCGTGGTAATACTTTCATTTTTCTCATTGCACGACAGATGTGCAAGCAAAATGAAGATGTCAACGCCACCTGTTGTGTCAGACGTACATGACGAAAACAAATTTCTGTGCTAAAATCGGGACTGCAGTGTTACGTTGATCTTCGAATCTCAACAGAAAGGAATCTACATTGAACAATTTGTTCTACTCATGGAACCCATGGCGTTTTCAGTCCCGCGGAATACCATCTTCGGCGTCTATGTGTAGAATCCATGTCATGCATCATGTCCCACCAGATCCTAGTGATGCGCCACGCACAACGAACAAGCAAATTCTAAATGGAGATAGGCTACCCAGTAGAACTAAGCAAGTTGACAGAAGCCCAGGCCGGGTATTTTACCTGTCCCATCATGGTAATACTAATGGGTGCATACGGCCCACATCCAATGGAACCTTCTACAGGTCATTTTAATTACTCCCCGGTGGTACGAAAATCGACCGTGTTCCCATGGCTGAACACGAGCGCCTTTGAGATAGACGGCTTGGTCACGATTTAGTGCAGTGATGGGTGTATCCATCCCAAATCCTTTGAAGGGAAGGAGAAAGGACGGCGATAGAGATTACGCACCCAAGGAACCAAAAATGCTTTCGTACGCCTTGCCTTCCCGACAGGACATGTGTAGATTGTTACCAGGTGCACCAATACGGTATGTTTAGATCTCGTAATCTGAAAATGAGATGAGTTTTCTAACCGCCGAGATGGATGGCCCTACATAATCTTCAAGCACAGTATAAAGACCCTCAAGTTGAGCCCCGGGTCTCCAGCATCCCACAGGTGCACTCCTCTCAGCCTTTCGCTTTCCGCTCTCTTCGACAACCACTAGCGATGATTCTTTCTATTTTCGCTGCAGGACTCCTCCTCATCCCTTCTGCTAACGCGTTTTGGCGATTGCCGTGTGCTGGACCAGTTCTCGATGCCCGCGTCGACCCCATCGTCTCTCCTGGTGCGCCGAGTGGCCACGCCCACACCGTTATGGGCTCTAACGGTGCGCAAGTTTCCCGCATAGTGACAATAGAAGTAAATCTGATAACATCGAACAGCCATTGGGTACAGTACTAGTTTTACAGACCTGCAAAACTCCCAGTGCT